>JAJIYU010010960.1:0-15729 GCA_030144865.1 Tinospora cordifolia
CAACTGATAAACTGACTAAGTGTTTGAAACGCCCTAATGATTGAAACTGTTTGCATGTTTCGTATGCTCGTTTGTATAATGCTATTGATGTGTAGGGGAGATCCACTGGGCTTTCAAGCTCACCCCATTTTTATTTTACAGGTACTCATGAGCCCAGCGCTCAGTGAGGATGCAGACCGGAGATTGGAGGACTTGTAGAGAGAGAGAGAGTGAATTTTTTGTTTAACTATCTCTCTGTTTTTGTACAGTATTCACGATGTATATTTTGAACTTGGGCCAGAGGGCCATGTGTCATATTTTTGTATGTATATATATACAGGACTATTTTTACCATTTTGAACACTATTTTATCTTGATGTATAAACTGATGATTTTTAGTTATGCTACACTATACAGTGTTCGATGATTCAGAATGATTTTATCTGAAAAGTGCTTCCGCTACTATTATCTTGATTTCCAGTATAAATATGATTTTGAACATCCGGTGGATTTGAATGTGAATTTGATTCGAAACTAATTGCTTAGTGAAACATGATTAAAAATGTTTATTTGAAATTAAGAAATGACTTAACCTCGTGTAAAGAGGTAGAAAGATAGACTGACGACATTTATCGCACGCCCGAGGCCTCGGCAGACCACGTGCCGAGCTTGGAGCCGCGCGACGCCCGACGACGGGGCCACAGATTGACAGACACGACGTCCAGTCTGGGGGTCGGGGTGTGACATATACTCACTCACGCTTTTAAAGTCTTGCAACTGAAGATGCATCTAGTTATAACGAACCTTTAAAAGAATTATTGTCTTTTGGTGGTTATATCTTTCTTTTAAATATTTTCACAATTTAAGTGAATTTTTTATTGTAAGGTACTCAATTTCAATAGCTCATGTAGATGGTGACGAAGGAAATTCATCGCCTTGGCACGATTTTGCAGGGACTCATTATTTCCCTCTTTAATGGTGTCTCAAAGACCCATCGCATCAAGATGAATTTTAGTATCCAAAATCCGTGATAAATAATTTTTGCCCAAAATATTAAGTGCCACAAATTCTAACTTCATAAGATTTGACATGTTGCTTCACAAGATATATAAGATATATTAGAATGTGAGTATTTAAACAATTATTTTTTTAAATTATTTTTAATCTATTTTAATGAAATAGATAAGTAATATATATGTTAGTTAATAATAAATAATACCAATTACATATATGTTCACATCTTGATATTTAATCAAAATGTATTATTTGTATAAATTGGTAGGACAACTTTCAAAAAATGGCGGTGAGACAATCGACTCGTTTGGTGCACAGGATGGGATAGGATAGGATGAGATAGGATGGGATATGAAAATTTTTTTTAAAAAAAAAATTTTTTTTAAAATAAGTCAAATTTTTTTTTTCTTTTTTGGATAGGATAACTCAATCCCACCAAAAATGGTGGGTTTGAGTTATCCCACCAACATAGGATAAATAAGTGGGTCCGGACAATTTTTTGTCCAATCCTATGTAGTCCCAAACACCGGATTAGGACAATTTTTTGTCCTATCCTATTCCTATCCCATATAACAAACATGGCCTTAGAGTAATCAGCCTCCTAGAACATGATAACCTATCTCATTTTCAATATTTAGCTTTACTTTGGACAAGGCGTACCTACTATCAACCCAAATTTATAATACTACTTATAAAAATAAAGAATAGAACATAACCAATCGATAAAATATTAAATAAGTTTATTTATTTGACTTTTGATTTCTGATGTAGAACATCGTACTAGATGCAATTACAAAGAATACTTTCTTAGTCAATGATATTATATATAATTAATAGTATATAGTATTGCATATAAATAATCATACATGTGCAAACAAAATGTACTACTCAAATATTTAATCATATATATTAAAGATTACTTTTAAGCTTTTTCTTTCCAAACTCTTGTGTCTTCAAAGTTGATCTTGAAGAGCGAGATCGTGCTGATAATGTGTTATGAATCAAACTTGAACAAATCGAAAAATATAAGAATTTCTTCAAGAGAAGAAGAAGGAAAATGAAGAAAACTAGAAAGAAGAAAAATTTTCAATAGAGAATTGTTGTCTTTGTTGATGATTTCTATGAAGCACAAGACCCCTTTATATAGTTTTTTAGAATGAGGGTTTACATCAACTATAATGATAATATTTAAATAATCCCATTAATTTGAACATTATGAGATTTAGAGGTTACAAACTATTAAATATTAAAAGGGTTACAAAGGCATTCAATATTTCAATATTATTATTTATAATAGTTTTTATTTTCTTTTTATTTTTATTTTTTAGTTCTTTTGTTACTTGCACTAATTCAATTTCTAAATAGATTTTTGTATATCTATCAATTATGGTGATTATTGGAGTAATTCCTTTTGGGTAATTATATTACTTATTGACCACATACATTTGTAATTTGTTAGTTTGTTTTGGGATTCAACCCAAGCACACAAAGAGTTTTTGGACCATTGCGGGAGGTTTGCTTTTTCCTAGTAACATCAATACAAAATAGGTTTAGTTACTAGTCATAGTTTGGAAGATTTTTGTTTTTGTTTGTGTTGTAAGAATTTGGGGTACATGCGTGATATATCTAGTAGTTTTGAACTGAAAATTGAACGTACATAAGTTTTAAGAATGCTATGATCAATGAGATATATTCCAAAGCTGATGACCTTTAACTAAAACCAGAAATGAAGATGAAGAAAAGAAAGAAAAAGATCAAGAAAAGAATGGAGAATTCAAGAATTGAGTTTCTCATTATTAAGAGAAGACTCTATACAATGATTCCATACGCTACATTTATATATCTATTTATAAACCTCAATACCCAATACAAATGAGACACCTGTAACTTAGTTGTAACTAATTATAATAGTTTCTCTAACACTTTAACTTTCTAATTGTATTGTGTTTCTAGAATGAGCTTCACTTTTAATAGTTGTAGGTTTTCTCACATCCCCCCTTTAATTAAACCTAGGTAAAACAACTAGATTTAATTTGGAAGCCAAGAACTAAAATTGAGAGATAGCAAGTGTTTTAGTCATAATGTTTGCCACCTGAAACTTGCTTGAAGCATAACAAAGCTCAAGATGACCAGAAACCATCTTCTCATGAATGAAGTGTGCATGAACCTCAATATGCTTCATATGAGAGTGAAACACAGGATTAAGAGCCAAGGATTGAGCATTGTTATTGTCACACTAGAGAATAGGTCATGAACACAATGAAATGCCCAATTCATGTAATTTGAGCCACTCGCAACATATCAAAGGTAGCAAAGGCAAGAGCTTAATATTCTACTTCAATGCTTGATCGTGTTGCTACCTTTTGTTTACAAGAACACAAAGTAATAAGCTTTATACCAATAAATACACACACACACCACTTGTGGATCTTCTGTCATCTAAGTCACACACCTAGTCTACATCATAAAAGGCTTCCAGAGATAAGCTAGAAGAAGGCTTGAGCCATAAATCAATTGTACAGGTGCCTTTTAAGTACTTAAGAACTTGTTTGCAAGCTTTCCAATGATTATCAAATGGAGCTTTTAGAGATTGACTGAGATGATTAACAATAAAGGAGATATCTTAGGTCTTCAATTAGTAAGATACTGGAAAAGCCCCAACAGTACTCCTGTAAAGAATAGGATCATGACATGGTTTGCCTTAATCAAGAGACAACTTCATACTTTGACTTGAAGGAGATGTAGCAGGCTTTGAATCAAGCATTCTTGTCTTAGCTAGAAGATCAATGATATGCTTGTGTTAAGTGAGAAAAATACTATCAGAATTGCAAAACACTTCAAAGCCCAGAAAAATAATCAACATCACCAAGAGACTTAAGAGCAAATCTTGAATGTAACTAGTCAATGAGCTCAAGGATTGCCACTGTGTTTGATCCTATTATTGAGATGTCATCAACGTAGACCAATGGGAATAACATAGTGCTACCTTGTTTAAGATGAAATAGAGTGTAATACCTTATCATTTTGTCAACAAAGAATTATGAATGAAACAAAATTCATTGAGAAAAAATTGGAGGCCAATGACACCTTATTATCAAGATGACCTAACTAATGATATAAGGTTAGTGGAATTATCAAATATTAATTAATTATGTAATTATGGAATTAATTATCCAACAAGTAGAGTGAATTATATAATTATTCGTACCCTCTGAAAATAAAAATATGAGATAAATACATAGATATGAAGAAATGAAAAATAATATAAAGAAACATAAATTATTAATTGTTGGCAATGTTAATAAAATAGAAAATAAATAAAATAAATACAATATAAAAGAAATAGAAAGGAGGGAATATTAGAAAATTAATAAAATGGAAAGACATGTACAAAAATCTATGTCTACATCAATTAGAAAGTGTGTAATTGGCAATTTTCCGATAATAGAAACTTTAAAAAGCAAATTTGGTAATTTGAAACTGCATCCAACAGTCCAAACTCGATCTGTCCAATCCAACGAATGAAATCGAAGCCCAAAACAGCGCTCAGGAGCACCGGATCAGTGTGATCCAAGGGCCCAAAATCAATCCATCTAATCTAACGATCCAATTTCGTTTTGTTGATCGCGAACGACACTGCACTAGAGGTTAATCGTGCGGCCTGGATCGGTGTCCACGATTTGATGTTGCACTCAAGGTTCATCCAACGGTGAAAATCAAAGTCATTTTGTTAATCGCGATCCAGTGCTGCGCTTGAGGTTGATCAACAATCCACAGCGAATTCGTTAATCTCGATCGCGATTCAATGCTGTGCTTGAGGTTGATCGATGATCCAAGCTAGTTTCGTTGATCGCGAATAGCCGTGCTGCAATCGAGGCTCATCTGAAGGGCGAGATCTAAGGCGCTCTGATCTGTGCTACGATCGAGGAAATCTGACGATCCACAGTGAATTCATAAATCTTGATCACGGTCTGAATGCTGCGATCGAGGATCATCAACGGTCTAGTTTTAATGCTCTAATTTATAACCGCGAAAATCTGAATAAATCTGAAAAAACAAATTTCAAAAAAATCAGAAAAAATGTTTCTAAATTCCAAAAAAATTATTCCAATGCACTTGCTATTTTCCTATGCTTGGGGGGCACGAAATTTTGAAGAATTGGTAAGTTTCCTACAAGGAGAAAACCATAACCTTGCCATTCTATGCCACTTTAAACTCTATATAAACCCCCCATGCTCACCATTCCTCTCATCCCAAGGACCAAGAATTGAGATTTCCTCTTGTTCTCTAAGCCCTCTTCTTGGCATCCCTTCTCACCATTCTTTTCCCTCTTGAGTGTGAGAAGTTCTTAGTTTGGGGATTCATCTTGGATGATTTTCTTGGTGCTTGTACATTGGGAACTCTTCCTCAAACTTTGGGGAAAAAACATCATAAGGTGGAAGTGATTTCTCTAACACCCTTTTTTCTTATTCAAATTTCTAGCATGTTCATGGTTTGTTTGGCTTTTGAAATCAAAATAATTTTAGTTCAAGCATTCAAAAATATATTTTCAGTTTTAGATTTGATTCTTGTTCGAATTTATGCATGCATAATAATCATGTCATGTTTAGTATCATGCTTAGGCTTTATTTCAAAGTATGATGCATGATTTTGATTATTTCATGATTAAATTTTTAGTTTGATCATATGCTGAATCTATTTATTTCAATTTCATGTTCTGAAATTTATCTTATGATTCAAGAATATATGATTTAACAAAGATGATGGTGATAATAACCACATACCATAATAGCAAACGTGTGGGTTGCTATGGATGTTCTTCTCATATAATTAGTTCATATGGTTCTAAGACCAAAGTACTTGGTTGGTGGGTAAAGTCTCTTAAGTTCCAAAAGTTCAATGAAATTGGCTAAGAAAGGTTATATTTCACTCTAAGGAGGTACTTTGTTAAGAACATCAAGGGCTTCAAAATCCTTTTGGTCTAAAATCTGAACTTTAAACAAATGGATGTTTGAAATGCCTAATGTATGCAAGTGTTTGAAATACGAATGTGTTATTGATTTGAATTTGAAAAATGGTTGTTTGAAAAAGATCCACTGAGTTTTGTGCTCACCCCTTCCTCTTTTTTTTCAGGAAATTAAACTATGAAGACCATGGAAATTTGAATAGTTTCTAGTTTAGCAAGTTTCTAATTTTATTTTTTTTTTGGTTTCCTTTTAATGTAAGGGCATGTTGCCCAATTTTGAATAAGTCTTCCACTGAAATTTAATTTTTATTTTAGAAGTTATGAATTTCTTTTGATCAACAATGTAATAGTTTGAAGGTTATGTTATTTCCTTATTATGAATAAAAGAGTTGAATTTTTCTTTATCTTTAATTTCCTTGATTTCATTAAGTGGAAATTTGCATTATTGAATTCACTCTAAGGCATGAGATATTGAAAAATAGAAAGTCAAGTGTGTGTCGCTTGTAAAGTAACATGACCCAACTCACCAAATGGTTAAGTCTACTGTCAAATAATTGTGGTTATGTCCAACACTCAAAGAATGTGAGGGTTGGGGTGTTACATAGAGAGACATTAGAAACAAGATTTAGAAATCCATAACCTAGAAGAGCATCCTTCAATTTAGAAAACCACTGTCGAGGAGCTTGCTTAAGGCCATACAGAGTATTATGAAGCTTACACACATAAGTGGGATGGTTTTTGTCAATAAAACCTTTAGGCTAAAGCATATAAACTTCTTCATGCAGCTCACCATTAAGGAAAGCATCGTTGATGTCAATTTGCTTAATAAGCCAATTGAATTTGACAACAAAAGTAAACAAACTTTGACGTAGAAGCTTTAACAATTGGTGACAAAATATCTACAAAATCAAAACCAAAGGTTTGATGAAACCCTTTTGGTACCAACTATACTTTGTATTTATTGAGAGAATCATCAGGATTTGATTAAACTCAAAACACTCATTTGCATCCAATAGGATTAGTAGTAGTTGATGGAGGGACAAGTGCTATTTTTAATATAATGCTAACATTTCTTTGATCATAGTGTTATGCTAGTGAGTTTCTTGTAAGGCTTTTCGAATAGATCGAGGTTCCAATGTAGCAACAAACATATGAGAAGACATGTGAAGAAGAGCTTTAGGCTTGAATATTCTACATTTAACTCTTGCTTGTATAGGATGAGTTGGACACAAAGCTCCAAGAGGAACATAAGTAGTAGTGAGAGGAATAGATGCACTTGGAGTAGACAACACAACTGGTTCAAGAATAATAGGAGAAACAAAAGGCACAAAAGAAGTAGATGATGAAGAATTGTTATATGGAGAAGCTGAAGGATGTGATGTAGTCAAAGAAATATGTTTCGAGACTTTAAAGAAACTAGCACTAATAGAAGGAAAAGGTCAAATAGAAAATGAAGATGTAGTCAAAGTAGAGGACACAAACAATGACTTATAAGGAAATTCAAGTTCATTGAAAACCACATGCCTAGAAATGAAGACTTTACCAGATTGATGAAGGCACTTATACCCATGATGTCGAGGACTACAACCCAAAAATAGTGTGACGATCCTTAGTTTAGTTATAACACCCTGCCTCCCCCATGTAGCCCAACAAATTTGGTTCAAAGGGTGCAATTACCATGGTACGCTCGTGATCGATAAATCGACATCTTATCGTCATGTGCAAATGTAACACGCCGTGACCTCGTGATTATGCTACACTACGAATGGGTATGAAATGAAATAAATAATAAATAAATCAATTCACATAAGCTTATTTCATTTATGGCAATGAAACAATTGTACTGATTAACACATATAAATTAGTAATATATGGTATTAGTAATACACATAATTTGATGCCAATAAAAAAAAAATGAGTGAATTACAAAAATAAAACGGTAAGATATACACAAACTTATAACAAGGGTTAATGATTGTATAGAAAATATAGATATAAAATTTATAATACGGTATATATATATATATATATATATATATATATATATATATATATGAAGATGATTAGCTTATATCAAAAAGATTAAACTATATATATGTATCTATAAATTTTAATGAAGTCTTATATAAATCAACTTGGAAACGAAAAAAAAAAAAAAGAAGAAATGTTTGTATATATAACGGAAATATTAAAATGAGGAAGAGAATTACATTATTAACATATATATAATTCTATAATATAAAGTTAAATAGCTCAAGTGATCATCAAAAAAAAAAAAAAAAAAAAAAAAAAAAAGAAAGAAAAAAAGAAAGGAAATCCAGAAAATCTGGATATGTGGGATTTAGGCTGAATGGAACAGGAACAACCTAGAAATGCTGAGGCAGTGGAGTGGGCGGTGAAGTAGCTTCTCCAGGACGATTGAAATTTGATGAAAAAAAAAGTAGAGGTTGGCCAAGAAGAAGAAGAAGGATTCCAGCTGCCGATGTGTGTTTTGTGTAACGAACAGAGAAGGAAAATGGAACCACGAGCAAGAAGAAGAAGAAATAGAGAGGCAATAATCTGTTCCCAAGATGAACAGATAATGGAGGTTGGCGAGGAGCTGCTGGCCGGATGGACGGCTGCTGATGAGACTCTGTTTTGCGGGTGAAGAAAATGGAGCTGTTTAGGGATGCAGGAGCCGAGCATGACGAGCAGAGGAAGGAAGAAAAGCAGTCTACGACTGCTACTACTCCGGGTGGTCGTTACATAATTGTGAAGAATGGACATGAAGATGAGTGGTGGTTGCAGAACCGTGATATGCTGCTGCCGTTGCAGCTGGTGCTCTGCTGCTATTACCGAATGAAGAAGAAGAAGAAGCAAAAGAAGAAACTGCTATGCAGCAGGAATGAAAGCAGAATCTGCTGCTTTGGATGGAAACAAAACAGGGGACGATGGTTGGGAATGGTGACTGAGCCGAAACGATGGAGGAAGGAGAAGTGCAGCAGCGGGGTGCGTTGGGGGCGCTTGCTAGTGGTGCGGAGAGAAGAAGAAGACAACTCAGGAAGGAAGAATGTGAGTATGCTGCTGCTGCTCTGGAGTAGGGTTGCACGAACAGAGAATGGAAGTGAGGAAGGGGAGTTGCTGCGGATCGAAGAAGGGAAGACATGGCAGCTGCTGCTGCTGTTAGTCGAGGAAGAGAAACAAAGAGCAGTTTGCTCTGTTGTGTGAGGAAGACACTCAGTAGCCACTTTTGCTTCGAGCTATTGGTGCAGCTGCCATGAAACACAAACAGAGGAAGAACAGAATCTAGAAAAAAAAATATGGTTGTCTGTACGTCATTGAAGTTGTGGCAGCAGAGTGTTTTGGTGATTTGGTTGTTGCTGGTTGCTGCCCGGTCGTTGTCCGTAAGACAGAGGAAAGAGGAGGCACGACAATGAGATTGGGTGTGCGTGTTGCTACTGCTGCCGTGTTCAACGGAGAAGAGAAGTGTGTTGGTGAGTTTTGGGTTTTGAAGCAACGAAGAGGAGCTACGATCTGGGTGTTCATGATGAAGAACGAGAATCAGCTAGCTGGTGGTGCGGTTGGTCCGTGATGAGGAGGAAGAACGAATGAAGGGGACTGAGCTTGCTGGAAAATGGACTGTTAAAACAGAGGAACGGACTGGTGGATTGAAGCACGAACGTGAATGAGAATACTTGCTGGCCGTGAGGAGCGGATGAGGAACGAGCTGTGAAAACTGTGAAAAATGATGCTTGGCTGGGTGTGTTTGACTTTGAGTTTCCCTTGAGGCAGGTCCTGAATCACAAACAGGGGAGTTTTGCTTGTTGACGACCGTGAGGTGTAGATACATGTTGCTGGGTTTGGTCTAGTGGATGGGGATCTGATTTGGGGCATTTTCAGTTTATGTTAGTTGGGTGAGTTGACAACGAAGGAGATGGAAACGTTGGGTGTTACTGGTTTGGACGAACAGTTGCTGCAGCTGGAACGTGAGGTGTGTGTGATGTTGTTTTAGATTGGAGCAGACTGTTATGGGGTGTGCTTGGAATTGGGTACTGGCTGGTAGTGACGATGGAAAATGTGAAGAGCAATGTACAACCAAAGGGGCTTAGCTTCTTCGTGAGGCATCATTCGCTCGAAGAAGATGACGCAAGGTAAAGTTTAAATTTAAAAGTTTTTTTAGGTTTTAAATTTTAGTTTGATATTTATTTTAATTAATTTAAGATGCAAAAACAAAATGAAATTAAGAATTAAAAACCTTATTGAATATTTAGTAGAAATATTATTTTGATGTAGTAGATTTGGAATTGACATTGGAACATGAATATTGAAGTAGATTAACATATAGGAATTCGGAGTTTGGAATTAACTCTAAGCACAAGAAGGAACTACACATAGGTCATTTAGAAGTCTTATTTTGTTCGTAATTAAATTAATTATGATATCAATAAAATTATTCAAATTTCAGAGATTAAGTTATTAGAAATTTAATGCTACGAAAAAGTTTGTAAATAAATTATTAAAATTGCAACTTTAAACTATAGAAATTCAGAAGACTTGGAAGTATTTTAATTAGAATATATAAAATTCTAGAATTGAACAACGATCCAAAATCTGTTGAAATTGATTGCGAGAATACATAATTATTTTAGAAAGTATTTGAGTCTGAGAATAATTTGAATAAGATTAAATTTGAATTAAGAAATTAGTGAATCTCATTAACTGTTGAATTTCAAATTATAGATTTTGAATATCGAGGATTTCGAAGGAAACCAAGGAAGCCTGAAGATCGTGAAATCAGGTGGGCGTGACTTCCTTGCTCATATGTATTATATGGATTTAAGATTCAAAGCATTTGATTGAATAGTTCTAAGTTATTAGAATCTTTTTAGAAAATTGTTTGGCTTATCTAAATGATGTGTGGTGTATGATGAAGTATTAAATTCATACAAAATTAGTTCATAGCATGATCTTACATTTAGATTTACTCGAATATGGCATGCATGACTAGAATCATACGCATCTAGATCTTATTATTCACTCATGCATATTATCATGTTAACTTGCATAAATAGTTGAAATTATTTTCCTAGTAAATGGTGTGATGCTAGACATGATTGAGACGGGTTGTAAAACTAAAATAAGACAATGATTATTAAGAATCTATATACCGGTGCGATTGACAAGCCCGAGGCGGATCGAGGTGGCATCTCCTATATGTTACCTCTTGATATTGTCGAGCCACAAGGCAGATCGTAGGTATTTCCAATCGGAGCTGACTGTGACAGCTCGAAGTCTTTGGGAGATAGTACGATGCATGGTAAGTACACTCTCTTAGGATATGATGTGAGTGTCGATTGATTCTAAATGGTTATTGGAACCCTCTGAGATTTGATTGGATCACAAGGAAAACCGAGAGGCATCTCAACCCTCTTCCGGTCTTAGACTTCGACCAAAACTAAATGAATGTTTGAAAGTGTTTGTAATATTTTGGACTGGGTCTGTATAATGCATATGATGTGTAAGATCGATCCACTGAGCTTTCGAGCTCACTCCCATTTCTATCTTTCAGGTACACCTAGATTTAAAATACGAAAACATACGTTAGAAGACTTGCATTTTGATTGGACACCTCACGAGGAGGTAGTCTAGGATAGGTGGTATTTGTCTAATTATTCTGAAATAATTTATTGTTGTATTCATTTGAAATTGAATTCAATTAACTAGATTTGGAAGCAATATTTGTTTTTAACATTTCGATTTGATTTCAAATTTTAAAGTATTTTCCACTGCATTATGTATGACTTGTATTAAGGAACCCAGTGAATGTTTCGAGAACTTATTGTGATTCTTTGATTTTGCATGAGAAATTATCCAGACATTGACTTAAGAACAAAATGTTGATGAACTTGATTTGAAGAAAATATTTGAACAGAACGAAATTTTCAAGTAGCATCTTGATTTTCATCGAGCGACGATCCACACGTGAGATATCACGTGAACGGAGATCTGGTTGAAAATTGGGGTGTTACAAATATGGTATCAGAGCTCATTATTATGATGCATTGGGCTAGATTTGGATTCACCAGATATGATTTTCACTGAAATGACGACTTTATTGAATTTGATTTCCACTAAAAATAAATTTTACCAAATTTGTTTTTATCGGAAAATGAATTTTTCTTGAATATGATTTTGAAAAAGGGTAGCATGGGTAGAGGTCCAGGTTTTGTGAAGTGATGCTAGAGTACCTGAGTCACCGATTACAGGTGTAACTTGAATTCTAAGGGGTATTCTTGATAGTTGATCTCTTCTTGAGGAGGGTGCCCCAAAGGTTAGTGGTTTTTTTGGAAAAAGTACCCCTGATGATCTATCTTCGTAGTGGTCCTCATATGGTTGGTGCCTTCTTTGGAAAGAGTGCCCTGATGGGTTGGCCATACAGAGGTGTTCTGGAGGGTTGGTGCCTTTCTTAGAAGGTGCACTATCCCTGATGGATTGATCCTAACTTCATGAAGATGCCCTGTAAGGTTGATTCCTACTCGGGAGCAAGTCTTATTCAGGAACTATGGCATCATAAGAAATGCAATGCAGTTGAACTCCGTGACCATAGGTCTAGGTAGAGACCGGGTGTTGTCTCGAGAGTGCAGTGGATCATAAATAGATTAAAAAACTTTAGGACATAGGTTAGAGACGGATAACGTGTTTGAATGCACACTTTTTTGGTCAGGACCTGAGTTTGGGAGGAGCCTATATATCTGGTTTCTATGTAGGATGGGGTCCATAGGGATTTGGGGGTACAAAGGAATCCTGAATTCGGAGAATGACGGACCATCTTTGGTGAGTGATAGATTTCTTTGGCTGAACTTGTACGCACTATATTGTACTGGGATGGGGCGGTACAGTATGGTGGGGCTTGGAAGCACAGATGGAAGCTTTGGGGATGCATTATGCTAGCGTGCATTGGTTGTTTATTTGTTGTATGAGTGTCTGATATATATATAGTTGATTATTTAAGTAATATAACCCAAACTCCTATACCCAAAAACAAACGAAATACTACCAACTTAGAAGTATAAACCCTTAGACAACCGAGACAAATCGAGAACTTAGAGACTATGCACTTAGAGTCACCTTAGCACGAGAAACGTGAAAGGACATAGGTGATAAAAAGTAGTAGTCAATAAGATGAGTTATAGTACCACAAGAAAACAGAAAAACATACAGGTATACCTATGGAACAAACGCTGTGTTTTCAACTTAACATGAATAGATCATGGAATGCTGAATTAAATTCTTGACTTGTAGTTCATGTCAGGAGGTGAGAGATGAGCTTGTACTGGGTGGTGAGAGCACTTCGAGGGTGGCAATGACCTAAGAGACATTAGTAATCCTGAAATTGATAACAGAAATTTTTCAGAAAGTGAGATTAGAGATTACTCCAGGACTTGTGGAACAAGTAGTGTAGACTTTACGGTCATTGGCATTACCACAATTGTCGGTGCCATGGAGTAGATCAGTCATTTATAACCAGGAACAGTGGGAATTGTTGAATGAATTCCAGAAATTGAAACCTAGGTACGTTTTAAGGCATGACTAATCCCTTTTCAGTAGAAAGGTAGCCCATCGAAATGAATCAGCATCTGAAGGCTATGGGAGTTACTGGACCTAGAAGGATGACGTTAGCAGCATATTATGGGTGGAAGACGAGTGAGAATGACTTAGAACAGGAACAAGCAGAAAAGTCAAGCATAAAAGGGCAGCATCAGAGCAGATTGCTGGAGACCCAAAGAGAAGCAACATCGGTAACAGAGCAACAATCTCGATAGAATAGGCCAAGAAATGAGTGCTGAGGAAAATGATGCAAACCAAGGAAGTTAGATTGTATTAATTGCCTATGACAAATTAGAACAAAGAAATAAAGGGTGCGATCATACCAACACTAATGCACCGGATCCCATCGGAACTCCACAGTTAAGCGTGCATGGGCGAGAGTAGAAATAAGTCAGATCAGGGAAGTGATAGTAAAAATAATAACTGAGGTCTCAAAGAGAGAAATATTAGAGGTTACTCTCAGAATTGGGGGCAAATGGTGAAAACCTTGTAGCTAACAGTAACACCACAGGTGTAATTAAGTAAGTGCAACCAACAAGATAGAGCACTAGCCATTGTATATTTTTCGTTCGTTGTGACATACGTAGTCTTGTTCGAGGTCTTATCAAATGTAGAGAGCAGAAAGAAATTTTTGTAAATTAACCATTTGATATATTCGAAGTAAATCCTCAAGCTAGGAGACCTTCTCCCTCTGTCCGAGTTGAGCAGATGTTTGAACAAATACAAGCTAAACTTCCTAGAACGTCTCAGTTCATCTTTTATCATATGGCAGAAAGGAAAACATTTGCTATATATATGTCATGTAGAAGAAGGAAAGTATAGCTAATGTTGGTATTGTGACTCATTGTATTGTGCCAACAAGGGTTAATGATCATTACTTAACAAATGTTTTCCTGAAGATCAATGCCGAATGGGGTGGCTTAAATTCTTTGTTGTCAGTCGAACAATCTCCTTCTAGTCCTCGGATCTCTAAAGCTCCAACTATCATTCTTGGAATGGATGTTTTACATGGTATTTCTGGTCAGTATGATCTACCCTCTATTACAATGGTAATTAATTCTAGATAATGACCATTGATCTCTTGGTATAGGGTGTCTGTAAGAACAAAATTGCCCAAGGCTAAAATGATAGAATAAGATAATTAGATAAGTACTTATTTGAACCATCTATGCTAGAACCTTATTTCAAGAAGCTGCAGTGATTCACCACGAAAACTGCGAAACTGCATGATGAAAGAAGATAGAATTGTCTGAACGGTTCAAGTTCATTCCAGGTGAGAGCATACACTAGATTATGGATAAACTTCGATAATTCTTATATGGAGATGTCATGAATGTTACATATGATACCTGAGTTGGATATCACAGTGCTAGTATTGAACCATGTCAATGATTGCGAACTGATAGTTCTTCTCAATAGTAATTCAGAAAAAAAGGCGGTGTCAAAATTTGTCCACTGGAAATAGGATGTACATTATTCCAAAATCACCAATGACAAATGAAGACGGGATGTTTGAAGCTGGAAGGCAATAGCTATTATGATTTTGCTCAGTTAGGGTAAAAACTTGGGGAAATTTTAATGTTTTTTTTAAAAAAATGGTTTCAAGGAAGCACTAAATTTACATCCGATAGCATTGCAAGACAATGAGTCTACTAGGGGTGAATAAATACCCTAATTTTATTCATAAACTTAAGAAACATGATCTGGTAGGATATGAAATGATTCTCGATATAAGATCAGAGTAGCGCAGCAAAAACATAATGGATCATTAGAAAGACGGACAGCATGACGACACTAAGTATCTTGACTCAAATTTCAAGGGCAAAATTTTATTTAAGGGAGGTAGATTGTAACACGCCGTGACCTCGTGATTATGCTACGCTACGAGTGGGTATGAAATGAAATAAAATAATAAATAATGCAATTCACATTGGCTTATTTTATTTATGGCAATGAAACAATTGTACTGATTAACACATATAAATTTTTAATATATGGTATTAGTACTACACATAATTTGATGGCAATAAAAAAAATGAGTGAATTACAAAAATAAAACAGTAAGGTATACATAAACTTATAACAAGGGTTAATGATTGTATAGAAAATATAGATATAAAATTTATAATACAGTATATATATATATATATATATATATATATATATATATATATATGAGGATG
>JAJIYU010010961.1:0-15641 GCA_030144865.1 Tinospora cordifolia
ATATTTTTATTATTATTTGATTATGTATCTTTTACAATCCATATGACATCGTTTTCATTTGAATAGATTCAGTTTGAAGAATGAACCGGTTCAGTTTGCATATTGGGGTCTTAAATGATCGAAAGCAAACTAATGACACCCCTATATTGAGGTACATGATTTTTTTTTTTTTCTCAATCATCAATCATCAATATCACAATCGCATAAAAATAAAATGACAAGAAGCTAATAAAGTCGTACCTTTGAAAATACTAACTTAATTTATACAGTCACAAATGTTATACAAAAATAGTATTTATAAATATTAGGTGGACAAACAATATCTAAATATAAGTGTGGCACTAACAAATAATTAAAATTTTTACAGTTAATATAAATCAAACTAGAACAAATTGAAAAAGCAAGAATTTCTTCAAGAGAAAGAGAAGAAAACTCAAGAACACTAAATAGAGTAGAAAGTTTTACAAGAGAGAATTGTTCTCTTTGTTAATAATTTCAATGATGTACAAGACCCATTTATATAGTTTTTAGAATGGGGGTTACATCAATCATAATGATGATATTTAAATAATTTCATTAATTTAGACATTATGAAATTTAAAGGTTACATAATATTAAATATTAAAGGAGTTATAAAGGTATTCAATATTTTATTATTATTATTTATAACAAAAATTATATATTTTTTATTTTTATTTTTAGTCTTTCACCTTTAAGTATCTCTTATTAAGTTTTTTTTTTTTGGGTGAAATTAGTTCTGATTTTGGTTACTGTAACTGTGAGTGTTAACCCAACACCTAACCTTGGTTTAAATTAGAATCAAACGGTC
Source organism: Tinospora cordifolia (assembly GCA_030144865.1). Lineage (NCBI taxonomy): Eukaryota > Viridiplantae > Streptophyta > Magnoliopsida > Ranunculales > Menispermaceae > Tinospora > Tinospora cordifolia. The sequence goes on from JAJIYU010010961.1 coordinate 830, forward strand.
CGTAAATGAAAACAAATGATGTTAGGAATGTCTTTTTGATCATTTTCCATGACATGAATAGCACATAGATTTAGTGGATATACCGATAAAGATGGGGCACTTGACAGTAGCCTCTGTACCGGACGCAGATCTATCCGCTCCGCCCACTGCTTTGCGATGACGGTTTGTTTCTTAAATGCCCAAATCAATCACTCTCCATCTACCATTAAACCCTCCTGATTTGATTCTTTCGCCCATTCGCTGACCTTTTTTTTTCATTTGATTTGGGTCCTATCCTCCTCTTCTTTTTCGTTTTACCAAAAAATTTCTTCTTAATAATTCTGAATATTAATGTTTATGTTGTTTCTCGGATCTTCAACCCGAGTTGATGGTTCAGAACTCATTGTTTTCCGCGTTTCTGTGAATGGGTATCTCTCAGACTGCTTGATTTCCCATATTGCTCATTGATTTCCCAAGATTTGAATCTGCGCTTTTCCTTACGAAGTTAAGAATTGGTAATTTTGAGGTGTTTTCTTCTTTTTGAATCCGGGGTGCGTATAGAACCGATATTGAACTACCCTTTATGTAATTCTGTGTGTGTAAGAGATAAGAATTCGATTAAATTATCTGGTGATGCGGCTTGTAACGCAGATTCTAAGGTTTTAGTTTCATAGAAACGAATAGCATTGAAAAATTTAGCAAATTTCCCCTCTTTTTCTGGAAGGGTTGGAGGGGTGGGAGCGGTAGGTGCGAGTCTAGCAAATTTAGCGATTTGGGATTGTTTTTTGTTGTGTTTTGTGATGGTTACTGTAAATTTGGGTATTCTTCATTATGTATTAGATCATGTATATGGTGCATTTGTTCATAGAACAAAGCTAAGCCCACCTTTCTTCTCTAGAGGATGGGGAGGCACCAAGCTTGATATGCTTGAAAGCATGATCAGGCAGCTGTTCCCTGATTTTGCTGGTCAGAATTGGCCACCCAATTTGATTGAACCCATTTGGAGAACTGTATGGGAGACAAAAACAGCTTGTTTGAGGGAAGGCGTCTTTAGGACGCCTTGTGATGAGAAACTTATTGATGCGTTGCCTCTGGAGAGTCGCAATGCCAGAGTTGCCTTCCTCATGCCAAAATTTGTCTCGCCCAAAAGGATGGCTTGCGTTGTTCATCTTGCAGGTAACTTAATTCTTTGTTAATTTTGAAAATACATTTCAATTTGGGTTCTTGATTATCTTTTTTGACTTCAAATTTAAGTGCTTCTGAATTGAAAAGCAACTGATCTTGCACTTGTTTATTGAGTCCAAGAGTTTGAATGGTTGGATTCCTCGTTAATTTTTATGGTATTGATTTAATTATACATAAATTTGACATCAAGGAACGGTGCTTGATGAAACTTAACCATAAATTATCCATTCTCTGTTAAAATTTTATGCAGGAGGCGTTAAGATTTATAACAATTAAATGTATTCATTTGGGCTCACTTTTGGTACTTTGTTTCTCTTTCTATTTTTCTTTCTTTTTTGTTTGATACCTAAGTTGGCATTGCTTTTTGGTTATAAGTTGGAAATAGGTTAACAATTGCTGTTCACCTCCCCATGGAGTAACTTGGTTTCATCGGTTCAATGGGCTTGTGAGGTGCAACATGGTTCCCATGATTCTGATTTGACAAGTTACTTTAATAGGTATTCATCATAAAAATTTGGGACGTATGATTAAATGGGTTGATTAGTTTCTTACAGGCACAGGGGATCATACTTTTGAGCGAAGATTGCGACTAGGTGGGCCGTTGTTGAAGGAAAACATAGCAACCATGGTGCTTGAGAGGTAAGATCGTGAAACAACTTCTGTAAGATGAGGAATCTTTTTGATTTGCGACTTAGTGAGCTAATAGCTTCTGAATCAAGGTGAATGTCCTGCTGCAGCCCTTTCTATGGACAAAGACGTCCTATGCTACAGCGTGGTGCAAAACTCCTGTGTGTGAGTGATTTGCTGTTATTGGGAAGAGTCACTATTGAGGAAGCTCGCTCTCTACTATATTGGTTGGACAATGAAGCTGGTTTTGGCAAGACTGGTGTATGCGGGCTTAGCATGGGTAAGAGAGAAATTTCCCCTGAAAGCAACAGCAATAAAACTTTTAATATCGAGACCAATGTTTCTTACACTCTTCATTTTAGAGCAATAAGGTATCTGTGTTGAAACTTCATTACATTTCAGAATTGTGTCCTCCACTCCAGACATTGGAAAGTGCCATATGGTGCCCTGATCCAATTTTTTAGAGATCTTTTAAGCATGTCCTTGTATCTTATAATTTGAAAGTGAACTAGTCTAAGCCTAGATTTGTGCTTATATCCAACACCTAGACGCCTAGAGCTATTTGGAGGTAATTGTAGTTTTATGTTTTTTGGAGGGGTTTGAAAATTGTTTTATTTTAGACCCTAAATTAATAAAAAATTATATTAAAATAATTAATATATTGTTTATTTTAATATTATATATGTATATATGGAGTGAGGGATCATTGAATAAATAAATAATTCTTCAAAGACTTCTAAATAATTATTTTATAATTTGCTTTAGACCTGCTTAGGCCTCAAAGACTTCTAAATAATTATTTTATAATTTGCTTTAGACCTGCTTAGGCCTCGCCTTACAGAGGCTTATTCACATAACTACACCTTTCCGCCATGACGACATTGACATGTAACAGTTGTGTACTTTTGTTTCTTCTTGTTTTGAGCATTTGTTGAACTACTAAGTAGGATCAAACTATTAACCGTTTGGGTGCATTTTGCCAATTTTTTACCTTTGGTATGCTAGGAGGAGTGCACGCTGCTATGATTGGGTCGCTGCATCCTACACCAGTTGCAACACTTCCATTTTTATCTCCACACTCGGCCGTTGTTGCTTTTTGCGAAGGAATTCTGAAGCATGGAACAGCATGGGAGGCATTGAGAGAAGATGGGTCTGTGCAGAAGGCTTCAATGACCCTTGAAGAAGTGAGAGAACGAATGAGATCGGTATTGTCACTCACTGATGTTACCCGATTCCCAATTCCCAAAAATCCTAATGCAGTCATATTTGTCGCTGCAACGGTTAGTCTTCAAAACTTGTGCTTATCATAATATTGTAGGATTATGCACTAAACATTACACTGATTCAAATTCAATTCCTGGGTTTCAATTAGGATGATGGATACATACCTAGACATTCTGTTCTGGAGCTTCAAAAAGCTTGGCCTGGTTCAGAAGTGAGATGGGTGACTGGTGGGCATGTATCCTCCTTCCTCCTTCACAACGACGAGTTTCGGAGGGCAATTGTCGATGGGCTTAACAGGTTGCAGTGGAAAGAAAGTTCTTTGTGATGACAACAGTAACTACCACATCTGAATAAACTGAATTTTTATTTGTTTGGGTATTGTTTTACCCTCTAATTTTCATGTTCATGTGTAACATGTACTACATACATGACTGATCTCAGCATGCCCAGAATTTAAAAAAAATATATATATATATTAACACAGTTGGGTGTTCTGTGAATTACTTTGTTCAAGAAATATCTGCAAAACTCAAATAAAGATTAACTGTAACTGTTCATCTTTTTATTTATTTTTATGGTAGTTGGTATACATGCTCACTTTCAAACCTTTTCAAGGGATTTAGGATGTGTTTGATTGTTAAAAAAAAATTTATTGAGAAAATATTATTTTCTTAGAAAAATCTTTTCGAAAAAATGTTGTTGAAAAAATTTTTTCATTATTGTTTGGTTGGACATAAGAAAATGTAGTAAAAGTTTGTTATATGTAATAATTTTTTAAATTAATATACAAAAAAATTATTCTCAAAAATAAATAAAAAAAATTATCTTCAAAAGTTTGTGAAAATATATAATATCTTTTGTAACAAATAAATAATAAGAAAGCTGAAAAAAATTACAAAAATTTAAATTTTTTCTTGAAGAGTAGAAATCATTTACACACAATTTATAGCCAAATATGTGTTTAATTATTGGTGATGTTTTCTTGATCCAAAAACGAAAGGAGAAACATTAGGCACAGAGGGAGAAATGATTTGGGAGAGTTTTGAAAAGGTGGGTTTTTAGATTCAAAAGAAAACATATATGAAGAGAAGTTTTTTGGCAAAGTAGAGGCAAAGATCTTCCACTGGAAAGGAAAAAAACTGAGTTCTTTTTTTGGGTTGAAGGGATGAAAAGAGGCCAGATTCGTTAGCACTTACGAGGAGAAACGAGAAATTCTAACTAGAAGACTACTAGTAACAATGGGTTCTTCTTTTATACTTTCTTTTCAATATTTCTTTTACCGGGAATGTTTTCTTGATCGTTAATGATTCATTCAAGTATTCATTCTTCATAAGCAGCTAATTTTATTTGTTTAAGGACAAGGATATAGTCTTTAAATTTTCTTTAATGGTTTGAAGTTAGTGATTGTTTGAACAATTTTGTTAATGCAATTTAGTATTTGGGTTTTCATTTCCGTGAGTAACTAGCCATTATTTACATATTTAAAAGGTATTAAATGATGAAACGAAAGCATGGTCATGCCTCCGAGAATTTGATCAGTGCACATATAACACGACTTTGTTCATTCAATCCATAAATTGGATCCATTAAAAGAATTTGTAGATGAAATATGAGTCCTAGAATCCTTTCTATCTAATTTTTAGTATTAACTTTCGGTTTGCACTCACTAGTTTTATTTCAATTTATGATTATTTCTCCCATTAATTCAATTTATCTAGATTATAGAGGGAATTATTCATTTGGTACTTAAATTATCCTACTCGTGGGAATGATATCCAACTCACCTATATTCTACTTTGCATGACCCAAATTAGCAAGGCAAACTCACTTTGGCTTCCTCCTTTCCCATTTCCAGACTGAGTTTCCTGCCAACTATTCAAAAACGCCATAGTTTCTCCTATTTGAACCAGACCTATTGGATGGTGCCTTCATTGTCTAAGGGAAGATTCCTTAGGAGAGGTAACTTAATGTTCAAGTCCACCCTTGCTCTCACAAATTTCCTATGTTCCGTTATGTTTGCTATTCCCATTTGTTCCACAGTGCACAAATCTTAGCCTTTGTCGTCCTTCCATGTATGCCACTTGTTTTTCCCTACAATATAATGGAAGGCCCTGCGCTTGTAGCCAAAACTACCAACTTCTGAATTTCATTTCATTTCATTTCTATTTAACCCTGGCCTCCAAGGTTGGGTGAGAAATAGGCAGTCATTAAAGAGCCATGGCTCTTTCTATTTAACATACAGAGTTCGATGAGGGATGAAGAAAATCTGAAAAACATTATTTTCTACCCTAGTAATTCGCGCCTTAGAAGATAGACCTCACATGTTCATCAAGTTCAAATCTATCTGTCCACAACCTTATTCTGAACTCTCATTACAACCTTGTCTGTTTTGTCATATGTTTGAGTGAACTAACATATATATATGTGTGTGTGTGTGTACGTTATCTTCCTTCATTTATATAATATTTATTATTATTTTGTTAATATGTCTATCAATATGGTTTATATTCAAGTGAAAAAGTTTATCATGTTTATAAACATTGAAATAAGTGAAAAATAATAAAGTGGACAAAACCTCATGTCATTTCAACTAGAGGTTTTGAGTTCGAACCATGGATATGAAAAAAAAAAAAATTAAATAAAACTATGTTGGGAAAGCTCCCCCACTAATGACCCTTCAATATTTCTGTAATACCTTGGAAAATTATTGAATATTAAAAATATACAAGTGTGTTCACTAAATTATGAAAACACTTTAAATAGTAAATTCACATGAAAAGTAAAAAAAAATTATCACTATCTTAATTATCCTATAAGTAATTCCAAAAAAATATAAATAGTGGAATGGGGTAGTAGGATATATTAAAATATGAGTAGTGGAATGAGGTAATGACATGTATATATATTAAAATATGAGTAATAAAATGGGGTGATAACATATATATATATATATATATATGTATATATATTAAAATATGAGTAGTGAAATAAGGTGATTGGCTAAGGATGTCTATAAATAGCACTATTCTCTTTCCCTCAAATCATCTCATCTCATTCTTCTCTTTTTTATTCTCAAGAGAAAGAAAGTCTTATCATTCTTCTCTTCTTCTTAGTTCTCTTATAGCTCAAGAGAAAAAAAAAAGGTCTTCTTGCTCTCTTTGAGTAAAAAAAGAAGGTTGAAGGCTCGGAATACTAAAATCAAAAGGATTAGCGATAGAAAGTGGAAGTGATTTTTGAATTTTATCTTATTATTTTTGTTTAAGTATTATGTGCATAGTTGTTTGCATAACTTAGAAATATGTCATGATTATACATGTCATGCCTAGAAATGCATGCTTAGGGTTATATACTAATAATGCATGATTGTAATGATATGATCCATGCTATGATATGTTTTCCATGAATACATTCTAGTTACTGTTATCTTGAATTTATCATGCCACTGTTGATCACTAATGAAAGATTAAATAAAAATTATCAACCACGTATCGGCACGATGATGAATTTTCGTCATGAGTATTCCAAACGAATATTTTTAGGGTGTGAACTGAGGGTTCAAATTTAACCCCACTTCATCGATGATAAGTTTAAAGGTTCAGATTTGACCTTGACCCCTAAATATGGAATACTGACGCGTAACCCTTTCGACCTTAACATCAACTGATAACAAACAACTGTTTGAATCAAATAATCTTTTGAAGTGTTTGTTATACATGTTCTATTTGATTTAAAATAATGAGTTAAATATTTAGAATGATCTACTAGGCACGTAAGCCCACCCTTCCTTTTCCAACCTTTTAAGGAAATTTTTGAACGGATGTTGTGTAGTTAGAGTTAAATTCTATTCATGAAATGTTTAAGTTGGGCATGTCAGCCCTAATTTTTATTTTATGTTAAAGTTTAGTTTAATGTAATAAAGTTCAAGGGTCCTTATATTTCATGACTGTTTAATTCAATTAATGATATTGATTTATTTTATCAAAGGAGTTCACATGTTTTATGAAATCTGTCTAAGTGTTTGTTTCATAAAATTGGGACTGAAAGAAATAGAATAATGTGACATCGCCCGCCTCTCGGGTGGCCCATGAAAAGAGAAAGAGGCGTCCAACGAATAAACACATGACGCAACCATGCCAAGACAATTTGGGCAAATGGAGGGGGGGTATTATTACAAATGTAGTATAAGAGCTCAGTCAGTAGATGTACTAAGTAAGAGTTAGAAAGAGTTGACTCATCAGGTAAGACCTTTACTTCGAGTTAACTTAGAATGCCTTACCTCCTATTTTGAAATTCAAAATCATTTTAAAAGGTTGTTTTTCGAAAGAGATATCTTTTCAAATGTTTTGTTATGATACAAAGCTTAAGAGTTGAGCTAATAGTGAGTAAACCTTGTCCCAAGTAAAGTTAAACATTGAAATGGAGATAGGTTATCCCATTTTAGAAGGTCAATTGCTAAGCAGACTTTGGTCTCGCCGCCCAACTAGAGGTTGCCCCACTAGCTCATACAAGTAGTCGAAGTGGAACAACACACTTATTTTCTATGAGAAAACTAGGAGGTGGTATCTACGAGTAAGGAAACTCGCTATAATACAAATATGGAAGTAAAGGTGGTATTAAAAAAGGGATATGGGTTGTCGGTTCGATGGAAGGACTTTTAAGCCAAGTGATTGAGACTCTTGGTCTAGGAAAGATACCATTTGTGGAGACTTGGGTATTTTTAAGGGTGGCACAGTGGATCATAAATGAAAACTTCTAGGACATAGGTAAAAACTGAAAATGTGTGAAAACGGAATGCTTGATTGGTTATGACATGAGATCAGGAAGATCTTGTATCTTTGGTTTTTGCGTGGTATGGGGTGCATAGGAATTTGAGGGTATGGAGGAATCCTAGACCTAAAAGGACCATGTTTGGTGAATGATCGCCGACTCTAGAAGAGCTTGTTCTCTATGCTTGGCTGGTATGAGACGGTTAAGTATAGTGGGGCTTGAGAGATCGTAGTCGTCAAGAGGTTTGCAAAATTGTGTGGGTGTAATAAAATCTCTAAGTGAAAGCCTTTGTCGATGGGCAAGAGTGGTATGGGACGCTCGAACTCAAAGGCATGGGTGAAAACTTAAAATTTTGCTATGCTAGTGTGAACTTGTATGATTGAGTGATTGAATGATTGATTGAATGCATGTTTTACTTGTTTAAATTCATGACATGTATTTTGATTATGAGACCAAAATCATGTACCCAACAAAATTAGAAGACTTAAAAAATCCTCAAACAGAACTTAGAAAAATAAACCAATAGGTCATTAAACAAATCGAGAACTTAGATAAATGAATCTCGCATTTCGATAGAACGAATGAAACGAAAACTTGAGAAAATAAACACGACAAATGACTAACGAAAGGACGGTTATTTTCTCAAGTCTAAAAAGAATTTTGTATCCCAAAGATAATGAAAGATGGGTGGTGTACCCCAAATTAACATTCTCCTTGAAACTTTTCCATTATAATACCTTATCGGATACTAAAATGGTTTTTAACTTGTAGATAATGGCCAGATTCAACAGATATGCCACAAAAGCTGTCACATCTGATGAGACTAAACTACAAGGACAGGAGTCACAAACTGGTGCTGTTGAGACTTAGATTGGGATTGTGCTGACTCTTGAGTTTTATACAAAGATCAATAGGAGAGTTATGGAGAATATCATGAGAGCATTGCCTCAGATGCTGCTACGGTGCCACAACCACAAATACCGAAGCAGATTCTAGTGTTGCAGCCGGCACCCTTGCCTAAGGTCCCAGCTCATCAGAGGGCATAAGAGAACGTGGAAGATAAAAATTAGATAGTTATGCTAATAGAGCTAAAAAAAACTTCACCCATTAGAGTTTGATGGCATGTCTGACAGTATAACAGCTGACCACTGGTACCAGGAACTTGATGAACATTTAGATGTATTGGGAGTGATAGGTTTCTACAGAGTTGTGCTGGCGATCCACCAGTTCAAAGGACCGACTAAGAGTTGGTTGAGGATGCTGAAGGCCGATCTAAATACCAATGTCAAGGAGATGAGCTGGGAGGATTTCAAAGAAGTGTTCTACGAGAAGTTCTTTCTAGAGGCTACCCTGACGAAAATGCAATTTGAGTTTGTTATACTAACTTAGAGAGATATGATTGTAGCGGAATATGAGACCTAATTTATCAAATTGGCCAAGTTTTCCCCTGAATTGATCCAGAAAGAGAAGATGAAGGCCAACAGATTTGCATATAGTCTCAAGATAAATATTTGAAAAATGATAATGCCAATGAGCCTAAAGACGCATGGAGACATCGTGGAAAGGGCATTGATATTGGAATAAAAACTCAACTTCAAACAGAAGTTGAAGAATAGGAACAAGAGGCCGCAAAATGACCACAAGGAAGAGGGTGGAAACAAGAAACATAATACCTTTCAGAAAAATAGTAATAAAGCGCCTCAGACTTGAACCCGACCCAACATGACCAAAGAAGAACAGAGGGAACTGGCTAAGCAACAAGGGTTGTCTTATCACTGCAACCAGCCAAGCCATGTGGCAAAGTCTTGTCTTGCCCAAGGCCATGCTCCCCAACAGCAACAACACAATCAGGGAGGAGGACAAAATGGTCATCTTCAATAGCAACAACCCCGCAGAACAACAACTAGGGACAAAATCAAAACCAAGGTCATGGGCAGAACCAAGCTAGAGTGTTTGTTGTAGCTTATTTTCAAGAGGAACAAGTCCTTACTGTAGAAGGTACATTCTTACTGTTTGATGTTGCCATGAAACTATTGTTTGATTTGGGTGCTACGAAATACTTTATTTGTGAAAAACTAGCATATAAGCTGGTAGGCTGCAACTAGTAACAAAAACACTGCTTATGACTTTGAATGTATCCACACCCATATAAACTATCATAACCTCAAAAAGATTGTGTATTGTGACCTTAGGTTTAGAGATAAACTGATTTCAGTCAACTTCTATGTACTTTCATTTTATGGATATGACGTAGTTTTGGGAATGGACTGGTTAAACCAGTATTAGGTATAGATAGATTGCCCCAAAAGGAGAGTTACCATAACATTACCTTCAGGAAAAACCTATGGAATTAATGGCAATATGCAGAGATTACCTAGAAGCCCAATAATAGCTATGTTGAACTGCTTAAAGCAGAAAGATGAACTCAAAGAACTCTCAAAAGAGGACCTTGAGGAGCAAGGAAGAATCTAGAGCTTAGAAGTAGTCCAAGAATTTGAAAATGTATTTTCAAATGATTTAACCAAGCTATTACCTAATAGAGAAGCAGAATCTAAGATTGAAGTTCACCCTGAAACCAACCCCATAGCCATACGTCCCTATAGAATGATATTGATGAAATTGATTCAATTAAAGACAAATCTAGACGAGCTCCAAGAGAAGGGTGTTAGTTGCACAATAGGTTAACATTAGTATAGGTGATTTATTGCATTTTATAGGAAATAAAAGGAGAATTAGGTGAAGTTTTGCATAATTAGTAGCATGAACATGTAGGTTAGAGACTTGCATTATTTTATTGCATTATAAGCTTTGTTTTCAAGATTTAAAGCTCTTCTATGAGAAAATAATGTATGGGAAAGGAAATTTAGTGTATTACAAGTTCAGGGTAAAGCCAAAGGAGAAATTTCATCTCATAAAGACAAAAAGAAGATGAAATCATGAAGAAAACATCAAGTGACCACGGTCAAATAACTGACGATCGAGGTAGCCGAAAGAAAACAAATCTAGGTTAGAGCTCACTAGTTACTGCAGTCGGTCAATCAGTGACCGTGGTAACTAGAATGTGGATCATGGACAGAAACAGTGGACCGACCGTGGTGCACAGAACGAGGGAATCCAAGTTTTCATTGGAGAACAATACTGACCGCGATCATTGACCGTGGTCACACGATTAACTTTTGAGTTTCTCATATTTTTAGATTTTTTTTTTAGTGTGGGACTATAAATAGGAGAAGTTATTAGAGTCTAAACATTCCTAATTGAGAAAAACTGGATTGTGACGACTGAAAAAGGCAAAAACCATTGTTTCAAGAAGGGATTGAAGATTTTTTTATCAAGTTTTGATTATGATTAACTTTGTTCATTATTGTTTAATACTTTCTATTACTTTCATGTCAAGCTAGTTGGTTTCCTTTGTCTGGGATGAGATGCCCAATGTATGAATTGTGATCTCTTGTTGACGTTATTGATTTAGAAACACCATTATATATTGTGCATGTTTAATACTTTGTTTACTGGCCATAGACATGATGAGTTCAAAGGCATTAGACTAACTCCGAAGAGAGGTCTAATGGGTGGTTATCATAGTATAGACTTAGAATAGTTGATTAACTAGAGGGTTGTTAACTTATCTAGGGAGTTGTATAGGACTTTTGATTACACAACATTAGGTTGTTGATTAAGTACCTCAGGAGATGGCATTATAAAACAACTCTAATAGATATTGAAGCGCCTCAGGAGAGGGTTTCAATTACAGCTGCTAAAACTCATAGTATAAACATTTCTTGATCTAAAATGAGAATCACAAGTTATACAATAACATTCACTATCCTAGACAACCATTTTATAAAGTTTTCTAAAACAAAGTTTAAACACTTTCAATATGTTAGATTTTTGTTTAGAAATTGATACACTCACTTTAATTAGAGCCTTGATAAAATGAAAACCAACATTAAATTGGGATTTAAGGTATTTTATTAAACCCATTTTCCCTTGAGGACGATATCCGACCTCACCGGTTAATACTAGTGCGAACCTGTACACTTGTAGGGTAAACAACAAAGGGGTTCATCAGACCTAATGAACCGCCATGGGGAGCTCTGGTGCTATTTGTGAAGAAGAAAGATGGATCCATAATACTATGTGTTGACTATTGGAAGTTGAATCAGGCAACGGTGAAGAACAAGTATTCTTTACAGAGGATAGATGACTTATTCGATCAATTGAAGGGAACTACTCATTTCTCTAAGATTAACCTTAGGTTAGGATACCATCAGTTAAGGATACGAGAGTCGGATATACACAAGACAACTTTTAGGAGCCAATATGGACACTTCAAGTTTACAGTGATGTCCTTTAATTTGACCAATGCACCAGCAACATCATGGATCTAATAAACTGGGTGTTTTGGCAATACCTTGATCAATTTGTAGTGGTGTTTGTAGATGACATCCTAATATACTCTCAATCAAAAGATGAACACTTAGAATACTTGAGGATCATGTTGGAGACCCTTAGAAGGAACAAGTTGTATGCCAAGTTCAGCAAGTGTGAATTCTGGATGAAGACGATCAAGTTCCTTGGCCATGTAGTATCGGCTGAAGACATCTCTGTAGACCCTGATAAGGTGGAAGCTATTACAAATTGGAAGCAACCCAAAATGATTACGAAGATCAGAAGTTTCTTAGGCCTGGCTGGATACTACGGAAGATTCATCTGAGACTTCTCCAAGTTGGTCGAACCCATAACCAACCTAACTAGGGAGGAAGTCAAGTTCAATTGGGATTATAAGTGTGAACAATCATTCCAAGAACTGAAAATGAGATTGACTTCGACCCCCATCTTAGTCACTCCTACCTATGGTGTTGAATATGTTTTGTATACGGATGCCTCACAAAACAGATTGGGTGTTGTCTTGATACAAAAAGGAAAGGTTGCTGCATATGCCTCAAGACAACTTAAGAACCATGAACAAAATTACCCAATCCACGACTTAGAATTTGTCGCCATTGTGTTTGCCCTAAAGATTTGGAGACATTATCTCTATGGCGAGAAGTTTGATCTGTTTTTAGATCACAAAAGTTTGAAATACATCTACACTTAGAAGGAGTTGGACCTTAGCCAGTGAAGATGAATGGAGTTCCTTAAGGACTATCATTTCCAACTACACTACCATCCAAGGAAAGCCAATGTGGTGGCTGATGCCTTGAGTAGGAAATTCAACAAACAGGTGGAAGAAAATGGTCAAATATATCAGTCAATTGAGGATTATAACCTGGGCATGACTTCAAACAAGAAACAAGCTTATCTTCAAAATATGACTTGCCAACTAGATCTTATGCATCAAATCAAGGAAGAACAAAGGCAAGTAAGTGGCTCATAAGCCTGATAAAAAAAGTTGAAAAGGGTAAATATACTAACTTCAGGATAGATGCTGAAAATACCTTGAGGCTTGGAAATAAAATTTGAGTGCTATAGAATGGACAAAGTAAGCAAGCGATATTAAACGAGGCCCATTAGACCAAATGTACGATACATCCAGGTAATGACAAGATGTATCAAAACCTCAAAAAGATCTATTGGTAGAGAAGAATGAAAAAAGATGTAGCTAAATATATCTCCAAGTGCCTGACTTGTCAGCAAGTGAAGGTGGAACATAAAAAACTCACTGGAATGTTACAACCACTCCCAATCCCTGAATGGAAGCGGGATAACATTGCAATGGACTTTTTCGTCGAATTACCCCGGAACCAGAAAGGAAAAGATATTGTATGGGTAATTGTGGATTGTCTCACTAAGGTGGCACATTTCTTGCCCATTAGATCCACAGACCAAGTCAGTAAGCTAGGAGAACTCTATGTGAAGTAGATAGTACGACTTCATGGTGTGCTTAAAATCATAGTGTCAGACAGAGACTCTCGGTTCACATCACAGTTCTGGCAGAGTCCACAGAAGGAGTTGGGCACCAGAATCACCATGAGCACCGCTTTCCATCCTCAAATTGATGGTCAATTTAAAAGAGTTATTCAGACACTAGAAGACATGCTGAGGTATTGCATCCTTGACTTCAAGGGAAACTAATGCAAGTACCTACACCTGGCAGAGTTTGCCTATAACAATAGTTATCAGACAAATATAAATATGGCTCCGTATGAAGCTATCTATGGGAGGCCCTACAGATTACTAGCCTATTGGGTTGAACTTGAGGACCATGTGCTTATTGGGCCCGATCTAGTAGAGGAGATGAACGATCAAGTTAAATAGATACATAAAAGATTGGTCCTAGCACAAAGTAGACAAAAGAGTTATGTCGATAACAGGAGAAAACCCCTTGAATTCCAGACAGATGATAGAGTATTCTTGAGGATAAGCCCTCAGAAAGGAATCAAGAAGTTTGGATACTGCTGCTAAACCTGCAAGCGTACAATTTCGCTCAAGTATAAACCAGTAAGACTGGATATCATCCTTAGGGAAAAGGGGTTGATTAGTGATTTCAAATCCCAGTTTACTATTGATCAACGTTTTATCAAGACTCTAACTGAATGTAGTTGAATTAGATTGTAATCTAAAAACTTCTCTAAACAAAAGTAATAATCTTAAATTAAGAAATCTATTAAAAACGTGTCTTGGATAGTGAATGCCACTGCATAATTTGTGATCCTTCATTTTAATCATGAATTATTTAACTATGAGCTTTTGCATCAGTAGTTGAAACCCTCTCCCGAGATACTTCAACATTCACTAGATTTGTCTCATAAAGCCATCTTCCGAGGTGCTCACTTAACAACCTAAGTGTTTTGTTCAACAGTCCCTATGCAACCCCTTAGATTAGTCAATAACCTCCCAATAAATCAACCATTCTAAGTCCAAACTGTGACATCCACCCTTTAGGCCTCTCTTTTGAGTTAGACTAAGTGTTGGATTCGTTATGTCTATGGCCAGTAAACATAAGGCATTAAGTCCACACAATATGGAATAGAGTCTCTAATTCAGTAACCCCAACTAGATATCACAAACTATGCATTGAACATCA
>JAJIYU010010962.1:0-15638 GCA_030144865.1 Tinospora cordifolia
GTGGCGTACCTGTGAGTGGCCCGGCTGCTGGTGTCCGACCCCCGTTGACACAGCCGGCACCCTGAGTCGTGGACTCCGATAGGGTGGGCCCATGGGGGTTGGGTTGTCACAAGTGTATATCTACACACCTCGAAATCACTCAAATGTATCAAATCATGTGAAACCATTTAAACCATATCACTTCACACAAGTCTTATGCAAGGAATAAAAGTCACAAAAGACACCTAAATCAAATTACTCACCTTGGGTCCTGCACACTGATGTCCCATCGACAACCGACCTAGTCCCACTGTACTCTCTCGAATCTGCATCAATCTAACTCAATCTCAGTTCTATCCATACAGTGACCCAATATCTAATCTCACTGTCCCTATTCAGTTTCGATCAACCCGAGTCGTTTCAGTCAATCGATTATACCAGTCAACTCTGGTTAATGTGGTCATTCTAGTTACCTTAGGTTAATTTATGCCCAGATTGGGTCAACATAGGCCAATTGGGTCAAAATTGGTTTAAAATCCCAAATCCCAACACTTGGTCAAATTTTTTGGGTTCTTTGCTCTCTACACAGCGAGCTTGCCAATTTTTTTGCAGGCAATCCATATGTCGGATTTGCACCAAATTTTCAGATCTATTCTAGACTCCTTAAACCTTCCCCAAAATTTTAAAATCATGATTTTAGGACTTCATTTGATAGTGTTTTTAATTGAGATTTCAGGGACTATGTGCTCTCGGATTCTATATGACAGATTCTATATGACAGACAGTGACTTTTTGCCTCATTTGACCCACTTATTCATATCAGATTTCCCTGAAATTTGGTAGGCATAAACTAGACATACTTAGAAATCTCTCCACCAAACTTCAGCTCAATCCACTGAGGTTTGGATATTTAATTTAATCTCAGAATTTTCAGTTGAATCAGAGGAACTTTTGGGTTCACACTTCTTAACAGTAAATTTCCCAAATTTCCTGTGATCAATCCAACTGTTGGATTTATGTAAAAATTTCCAGTTTTGATCTATTCTTTCCCAAAAGTTACTAGAATTTTATTTTATGATTTTTTGACATTGTTTGCTATGATTTTTAATAGGGATATCAGGAAAGTTGAATTCTCGGACTGCATGTTTCCAGCAGTCAATTATGTATTCAATTGACCCACTAAATCAATTCAGATAGGGGTGAGATTAGGTACATTCAATGTCGACATGTCCAGTGACCTCCCCACTAAATTTTAACTCAAAATAGCTACTTTTGGTCAGTCAACTGATCTGATACTTCTCTGTCCTGAAACTGATTTCCAATTTTCAAGTTTTCTAAGTTGTTCTAAGTGCCTTGATTTCCAAGTTTTCTAACTTCTAATCTTGGGCCATTACTTGTACATGTTGCAAGCATGTAGGTCATACAACAATCTCTTATCAAGGTCCTTTTGAAATAGTATACCCATAAGCCCTAAAATCGTCTCATACACAACCTCAACAACATGACATACATAAGGAAATTTCAAAAATTTGTCTAAGTCCAAAGTTCATGTGTAACAGGGGGTTTTCAACAACATATAAAAGCTTATCTACAAAGCCTTAAGGTTCGACCTTTATACCTCCTTGTAGCCCTTAATGTAAGCTTTCAATTGGTCTAAGTCTGGGCCAAAATGGTTGCCCTTAGCCACTGGAAATGGAGGCTCAAAGTCACTCTCAAGATCACTTTCTTGCAAAACTGTTGTAATAGTTAGCAACAGGGTAACTTTAACGGCTTGTATAACACGTTTAAGGTGGCGTAGTTGGACATTGTAGTATACATGAAAAGGAAGAGAGTGAGTGGTCTTACCCCCAAAACGGACTTCGGATGGGGTATGAACTAGCCCTACGAAGTTCAGATCAACACTCCATTTTCAATTTTCTGAGTTTGAAACCTTGTGTACAGCCCCCTTCCCTGGTGGTTTCAGCTCCAATGGTTTTGAGATGCAGAAAATTGCTTGTGGGACCCTGTAGATGGTACCAAGAGCTTTTCAAAGAGCCTTAGAACACCCAAAACGGAGGTCAAACAAATAAGTTACAAGCTCTGGAAGATGGAAGAAAAATTTTGCAAATTTGAAATTTTTAGCTACAATGGTAGTTTTGTTGCATGGAGGGGGGGTGTTTGTATGACAATTAAGGTGACACGTGGCCATCCATGTGGCTCTCAAGTCTCCATACATGGTGCCTGTTGGCACTACCCATTGGCCACCTCAAAACCATGGATTAAAACCAGGGATTCCCATGGTTTTTAGCTTGGAAAATCACCCAAGAATCACTAGAAAATCGAGTAAAATCGGTGAAAATCGGCACAAAAAACAAAAGAGAATAGGGGGGATGGGTTTGGGGCGCTAGGCGCCCGGGCCCTCAAGGGGCCTGGGTCGCCCAGGCCCAGCGTCTGGGTCCCAAGCCCCCCCTTAATACATTTTTTTATTTTTTTGCATTTGTTTCTCCTTGTACCCATATGTATATATCCAAAAATTTACTTTTTTTTTTCTAAATTCATTAAAAGTTATTATTACATCATTTTCTTATTTATTCCATTATTTTCTCCTATAAATTGAATAATCCATCAAAAATTATATTTTTCTCTCAAAAATTCCATTAATTACTCCAAAAATTTCATAATTATTTCAAAAATTTCACAATCAATCTTAAAAATCATTTCTCTACAAAAATTACATTTCCCTTATAATTTTATGTATTTTCTCTCAAATTTGTATTTTTCCCCCCATTATTATCATTTTCTCCAATAATAATTCAAAATTGAGAAAAAATTAGGTAAATCTATGTATTTCCATTAAAATTTTGGAAAATACATAGTTTGGACCCAAAAATTTCTGTGTACAAAATTATGGGTCGTCACACATTACCCATAAAAATTAAACCACCATCATCCTCTTCAAAATTGGAGAACTAATTTTTATTTGGACACATATGATAAGTACAACCTGAATCTAAGATCCACACATCAGATTAACATACTAATAATGAATAAGTCATAACATAATCATAATTTGTATCATCCTCGACATGTGTCACATTCATATTAGCATTGTTGTTCTTCTTAATTTTTGGATAATCCTTTCTATGTCTCTTCTAATGACAAAATGTGCATTCATCTTTTGCCAATATCATCTTTTATGAAGATTTTCCCTCGCTCGCGATCTACTCAATTTTTTCTCCTTAGATCTACCCCTTGCATATAGACTCTCTGACTGAGGATCACTGACCAAAAGTTTTTTTTATTGTTTCATGCAAAAAAGAGCATAGTTGAAACATCATCAAATCTAGTGTCTCCTCTCCATAAAGCAAAGTAGTGGCCAAGTGCTCATATGACTTAAAAAGTGAACAAATAATGAGTGGAGCATTATCTTCATCATCAATCTTTTAACCACAATTTAATATATTAGTAGTGGTTCTGTTAAATTTATTAAGGTGCTAATTCATAGTTTGTAACTTTTTTTTTTCATGCAAAACATATACAACTCCTTTATATACAATCTATTTGTGAGTGACTTTGTCATAATTTAATTTTCAAATTAAACCAAATTGATGGTGCACATTTCTTGTGATGATCCATATTTTTTGACATCAAATTGATGGATCCAACGTATATGTATTCTATGTATTTTTTGAAATTTTAATGAGAAAATACAAAAATTTTTTCCAATTTTTCTCAATTTCGAATTAATTATTAAAGAAAATAAAAATATAGGAAAAAAATATAATTTTAAGGAGAAAACATATGAAAATATTAGGAAAATGTGTTTTCTTGAGAAAAATAACCTTTGGAATTGATTTATGAATTTTTGGAACAATCCTGAAATTTTTAGAATGATAAAAGGAATTTTTGGGTGAAAAATATAATTTTTGGAGAAATTATTCAATTTTTGGAGAAAATAATTAAATAAATGATGAAATAGTGTATAATCTTAGCATTTTGATGAAAAATGATGAATTAGACAATTTAAATAATTTAGAAAAAAAGTGAAATTTTGGTATATAATACATATATATTGGTATATATATGTAATAAAGAAAAGGAGAAATGAAAATAAAACAAAAAAAAAAAATTTCGGATCAGATCGGCGCACGGGCTGAACGGCTTGTGCAGGCCGGACGGTTGGTCGGGCCTGGGGCCCAACCCAGCGCGCGCACCCTTGCGGGTCGGTCCATGCGCTCAATCCATCAAACCAGCCCCCTGTTTTGTCCTCTTGTGCGATTTTTCACCGAATTTTTTACGAATTTCTAGCATTTTTGGCCATTTTTCGACATAAAACCATGAGAGCTCATGGTTCATGATCCATGGTTTTGGCCACCACTTCATGGCCCTCATTTTGGCCAATGAAGGCTGCCAACTAGGCATCCAACATGTGATATTGAGTGCCACCTGGAAGCCACATGTCACCTACACCTTTGTCAAGCAAGCACCCCCATGTAACAAAAAGACCTTCTTTGAGCTCAAATCCAGAAATTTCAGATTCTGTAACCAACTTTTCAAGCTGAGATCTTCCTCAATTCTTAATCAAATTCGGCAAACTATAGCTTGATTTGAAGCTTGTACCACCACCTACAAAGTTCCACAAGTCGTTTGCCCAGTCTTGGAGCCGTCTGAAGCAAAAATCATCAAGAAGAGGGTTGTCCACACTGTTTAAACCCAGAAAAGCCAGAAAGTGTGTGCTGGAACCACCTTTGAAGCTTTGGACCTTGGCCATTTCCAGTTCCTTTTTGAAGGTAAAATGGTTCACTCTCCTCATTTTCGCATGTACTTTGATCTCCAAGAGTTAGAGAACCAGAAATAGGGTCTTGTACATGATTTTAGAACCCTTGAAATTGATGACTTATTCACTGTCACAACTGTGTAACAGAGACTGTTGGAGCAACCTTCGGAAAGCTAACTCTTGAACCACTCTAGGCACGTCCCTGAGGTAAAAATCCATCATTCTACTCCTTATCATGAGTATTCAAGTGTCCAAGTGGTAAAAACCAAAAATTGAAACATTTAATATGTTTTATAAGTCACTGTCGCTAACTGTTAGACATACTGTTGCAACAGTGCCGACAGAAAGAGTTTGAGACCAGAATAAGAGCTATATTCGGGACACCTAAAGGCACCCTTTCGGGCTAGAACCAAAAGCATTGTAGACCCCATAGTAGAGGCTCCAGAAAGGTATAAAGACTTGACCTTGAACTCTTGTGGATGTGCCTTGTTATACATGCAAATATGCCATGATTGTAGGGTGCTAGAATATATTTATTGTGTTTTTTAGAATATAACAAAATATTGATGGAATGATAGACATGTTATTGATGTTGCATGTTATTAATTCGAAGTGTTTGTGATTAATGGAGGTGTTATGACCTATAAACTGCAACTAGACACAAGGAACAACCCATAGAATGGTGATTTAATGAGGGAAAAGAACACTAGAAGATAGTAGAATCCTTGAACCTAGAAATTTCCTGCAATCTGGCTGAAATTTCTGAGATAAATTTTACTAACGAAACCAAGATAGATTGAGCTGAAATTTGGTGAAGAGATCCTTAGATATATCTAGAAGTTTCCTACCAAATTTTAGGACATTCTGATGTGTGTAACTAGGTCAATTAAGGCAAACAGTCACTGCTTGTCACAGGGTATACGGGATCTGTGCAGTTTCTGTAATCATGCTTAGAAACCCTAGTAAAGGAGGTCCAAGAATTGTGATTTAAAAGTTTGGAGAAACCTTAGGAAGTCTAGAACAGCTCTGAGAAGTTTGGCGCAAATCCGATGAACGGATTGTCCGCAGAAGAATCGAAAAAATGAATGCGCAGATAGGGCCATAGGCTAAGGTTGTGCCTAAGTGATGGGAATGGGGAATATTGACCCCTTTTGGCCCAACTAACTCCATGAAGACCAGAATTAACCCTGTGTGGCTCTGTTGACCAGCTAGGTCAGTAAATGATAAGTTGACTAGGGTTGACCAAGATTGACCGAGGTCAATTAAATTGACTTAATAACTAAGGCAAGGTGAATGAACGTAGAGGACTATTCTTGACTAGGTCAAGTAATTGATTAACTAATGATATAGAGAGTGAGCCAAGTTCCATGTTAATGTTAAGAAGTTGCGTCGATTTTGCAGGACCCATTGCTAGCGGGACGCGACAAGTCGTGAGAGGAGTGCCAGGAGCAGAACATCCCTGTGAGTAGTGTTTTCTAACTCATTTCTTGGAGCTTGTTATTCTATGCATTATGAAAATGTGATTACATATTGTGATGAATCTGCATCCTTTTAAATGAGTTTTAAATGAAAAGTGCACTGAGTCTCGAGGTCCTAGAGTACAGTGTTATGATGAATTGTGTTGGTCTCTCATACAACCTCGAGAGGTGACCATCTAGCACAGAGTGCCCGCCTATGGGGTTCTGTGGGCCTATGATGATGGCAATGATAGTAAGACTTAATCAGGCCGTCACTATAAGGCAACGACAATAAGTCCTAGTTGGTCATTACGATGATGGCAACGACAATAAGACCTAATCGAAGTTGACATGACATGCCTAGCTGTTTGTAACCCACTCGAGTGATTTTAATCACCTCAGAGAGCTTGCGAGCCTCGACGAATGTTTTTATTATTTAACTATTTTCGAATGAAGGTGCACGACGACATTCACTACATAATGTTATTGCTCATGCATCCATGGCACATGTTTTAATTGTGGAATACTTGTTTTAAGTTTGAATTAGACTGTATTACTCACTGAGCCGCCGTAGACAATTAGGCTCACTACTCTAACTTTTCAGGTTCTTCAGCAGCGGATAAGGGCAAGGAAGTAGTCATCGCGTAGAACTACATTCTCTTACTCTTATTGGTAGGTTTTCTTATATTTCCTTTTCTGTTATTGTATTTTGAGGGTCAGAACCTATGTATAGGGGTGAGGAAAGCCTGTATATAATGGATAGTTACTCTCATTACTACACATGTTTAATGACCCTTTTTGGATAACTATCAAGTTCTTATTGGTGTTCGTGTGTTAAATTTCTTTTGCATTCCTTATCATTACTCTGGAAGTGTGTGATGTGGTGTTGTATATTGAGGCTTAACAGTGTCTTGGCAAGCTCAGCTTGCAGACGGCTTTGTTGGGATACTGTGTCAGTTAGTTCGTCCTTCATCCTAGGGAAGGGGTCCCGACATTTCTCCTACGTAACACACTATTCGTAATTTTCTTCATCAAAATTGTATTGCATACCTGTAGGTCAAATTCTTCTCAATCTTTATTTGTATATTTGCTAATCTTCCTTTTAGACACAACAATGCCTTGTGTAACTTTTGTTGTATTAAGTGTCCTAAACTTGCACTTATCACATGCCAAAATCATTCCCACCATTAAATTTTTATATATCAAATTTTGCATTCAATGCATCCACAATATTGCATGTGATATTGACAATGAGATCTCATCATTGGGTAGATCTTGTCACTATGAACCTACTGCAAAAAATAAAACTAAAATCTAACTTCAAATGACTTTGATAACGCAAGAAACACATACATGATTAATTTCCTTTTTTTTTTCTACGTGGCACAACTCAAGAAGAGATTTTTTTTTTTTTTAATCGTGTATGTGTTGCAACTCAAAATAAAATTCCTTAGCAAACTAGCTATTGGTTTCTTTAATGCAAAGTAATCACACATAACAGAAAAAATTGTCTTTTCTTTATATAATAAGTTTGACTTTTCAAACAAAAGAGAAATTTATATTGCGAGAATAAATTTCTTCTCCTTTCTTTTAGTGATGCTGCAAAACTTCAACGTTTGCCATGAACACCACCAACACCAACATGCACCAATCGGCAGCACAACACACACAACAGCGTAAACTAACAAACTAAATAAACCTCTTTCTAATACTAGTTTGTTGTCAGTAGCAAAGGTAGAAATGAATCAAATAAAGTGCACAAACTAAATAATTAACAATCTACGCAAATGCAAATCAATATAAATGCAAGAACACACAAATTTCGCATGGTTCAGCATTCATAAATGTTCACGGAAGGTGCAAAATAATCCACTATAAAAGAATACAACAAGTTACGACCTATAATCAAATTTACTGAAATCTCCTCACACAAAAGTGCTTTCCTATAAATTTCAAATTTTTACTTTCAATTTTCACATACCCTAATAGGTGTTTTATATAAGAACGAGTGCTAATTAGTTTTCACTTTCTAATTGGTTTCTAAAATAATACCCTTATAATTGTCAATATCAACTAGAAAATCAATTTATTAAGGAAATTGTTTTTAATTTGAATTTAATCTTGAGTTGTTTAAAGCCACCCAATATATAACATTTAGCTCAATTATTTAATTGTCCTATAATGATCTCTTTATTTTAAAATCTTGTCAATAATTAGAATTAAACTTCTACATATAAC
Organism: Tinospora cordifolia; assembly: GCA_030144865.1. Classification (NCBI taxonomy): domain Eukaryota; kingdom Viridiplantae; phylum Streptophyta; class Magnoliopsida; order Ranunculales; family Menispermaceae; genus Tinospora; species Tinospora cordifolia. Next base: position 8,431 of record JAJIYU010010962.1, read on the forward strand.
ACATTCAAGTTTATCTCTGTATATTGTGTGGAATTACTAAATTTCCCTGAATATATTTTTTTATAAAAACCCGAAAAGTTTTTGGGTTGTTACGAGCCACCTCAATACAAGGGGAAAGAAGATAAGGAAAATGAAATTATTGAGTATGAAAAAAGCTAAGCTAAAAAAGAGTTCACTAGGAAAACAAGCTATGAAAACAAATGAAGGATGAGCATGAAAGGCTCCTAGAAGGAAAACATGGGAACTTAGATAAAAATGATTGAAATGGTTGCGCTATTTCATAGACAGAAGCTCTCACATCTGAACCATCCAATTTTTTGAGCTCAAATCTTCGGAAATGTGTAACTAGCGCAAATGAAAGTATATGAATAGACAACATTTATCCACCATGTAATACAAGGTCAGCACGAACCTTGAACATGTTCAAGGGTGGGTTGATGTGAGATCTTGAAGAACATTAACCTTGAAGTACATCAATTAGTAGAGGAAATGAAGTCTTTATCCTCAATATGTTGAAGACTAAAAGCTCGAGAGGTAGATGTTGGATCATTTGCATAACCCAAATGGAGCTGAGCTACAAATCTGTGATTCTGAGATGGGAGCCGAGCTATTGAGGTTCAAGCTGATAAATTGTGAATTCAAGAAAATATGTATTAGTAGCTCAACCTAGAAGGTTGACCAATTAATCTACTGTGATGAAGGAAGACCTGCCATGCTCCATTTCCCTAAGGTTGAGCAGAGCTAAAGATCTGATCATGCTAGTGTAATTTTCTCCACGATTGGAGGCTAAAAGCTTGAATATTGCCCATAAAAGAAAGATGTGAAGGAATCTACAAGTTTATTGTAGGGAAAAGATTTCTATTAATCAAGAGTCCTATACAATAGAAGGTTTCCTAACTGGTATACCAGTAATATTAGAAACTACACACCTCACCACTTATAAATACTCTTACTATTGTAAATCAAGGCACTTCACTTCTTGATATCCCAATACTTCTAATATCCATTGTTTTCTATAGTAAGAAGTTTCAGTAATAAAGAAAAAAAAATTCTTCTTCGCTTCTTCCCTCAAATTTGGTGTTGCTCTTGTTTCAACTTTCGCTTTCTTTATTTTAGTTGTTATTGGCCACATTTTGTACCAAAATACTTAATGTAAAGCAATTAATAATTTTTTATAATTAGTTATTTTAATTTAAAATCTTTAACCATTGATATGAATAAGGGATTTGCTGCAATGAGAAATTACTACACATTTAATCTTTGTCTACTTGTTGGATGGGACATATATAATATTACATTCAATTAATCGAATGGTCCACTGTGCTCAAGCGATACAAAACGACATTACAGAAATTATTGAAAATTATAGAAAACAGCTGGACCTTTTGTATCACGATTGTTTGTCACCCAGTTTTATTTCTAGCATGCTATACAATTTATACCATCTGAGATTCCAGAAGATAATTAAAATTAGTATTCCATGGCAATCTGGTTGAGAAGAGAGCAAAGCTCACAAGGGTTAGAGAACATGACCATGTGATCAGATCCTTTAATCTCCTTAACTGTAGCACCTGGATTTTTCTCAATCATCCACTGTTGGACGTCCTTCGTCATGGCCTTGTCTTCGTGGACGATGATAAAAACTCTAGACACTTTCCCATATTTCTCATAGGACAGAACAATTTCCTTATTCATATCTTCTTTACCAAAATCACGTGTTGGTTTAACTAAACTTGTAGCCAGAGTTAAATCCTGTACGAAAATTTAAAATTAACCAAGATTATAGTCAGATGGTAATCAGTCATTAGCTTAGGGCAAATGTAATTTAATTTGCTTTCTCACCTCAGCTGGAGAAAGATGATAGAGCCTAGCAGCGAGAAATTTGGGTCCGGGGAAACAAATAGTCGTTGGTGACTTGTTCGGGCCGGATCTCATTGTGATTTGACTATCCAATGGGGAATCGATACTTGGTTCCACAACCTTTTAATGTCCAACGTCAATAATTAAAAATAGTATTTGAGGAAAGACCAACCTTAAAATGATTAAAAATACATGCTTAAATGTATGCCTAAGCTATATAATGTCGCTAGTCACAATACAGTACTGCATGATTGGAAACAGAAAGTAAATTAAAAAAAAAATGAAGCAAACTGCTAATGACTCATCACCTTGGCCTGGAAATGAGTTTGTCAATATCTCTGTTTAGAAAATCTGGTTTGTGTAATACATAAACCTTATGCTTTTGTTGCCGTGGTGAGTGTTGGTAGTTGATATTCAAATATACATCCTAGCATCAAACATGATTGTATTATCCTAAATTATGTACCAACAAATGATAGAATAGTGACATACACTTTTACATGAGCATTTTTAAGTGTTAATATTACTTTGTGATGTCATGTCCAAAGCTATTCCTATATCATTGTACAACAGTGCAATGTGCTATAATTCCTTTTTTTTTTCCCTCCCTTTTAAATACTAGCATTCCTCAAATTCATACATGCATATACATACCTTTTGGAAAACAGTATAAGCATTGAGGGCAGGACCGGGCATACAAGCAGTGACGAAAACAGCGGCGGCGATCCTCTCGGGGAAGATCTCCATGGCTTGTGAGATGGCAAATCCACCAAAGCTGTGTCCCACCAAGATCACCCTTTCGTTTGCAGGAACCGATTTCATGAACTTTAGTAATGGCTCATGATAATCTGAAATAGAACGGAGCTCCAGGATTTGGGCTGGATTGATTCCTGAGGCGGCTAGGTCTAGAGTTGTGACATTGTGGCCTGTGGATCTTAGTAGTGTCACAAGTTTATACCAGCACCAAGCACCGTGAGAACCTCCGTGAACAAGCACAAAATGCTTCCTTTCAGGATCTGTTACATTGCCTTTAATTGTCTGCGTTTGTTCCATTGATAATAATCTGGAAAATGTGCATGAATGCCAACGATGGCTGTTCATGGCTAGCATCTCCTCCTTATATATTGAACGATGGCTGTTTGGTGCCGTCAATTAAATGCATCGCCAGCCTCAAATCGTTTTTTTTCTTCTTTCTTACAGGTCTTATTTTTCATTTTTTTTTTCTTTAAGATTTGTGGTTAGAAATCTATTTCACATATAACACATTAATGAGTTTTGAATAGCTGCACAAAATTATTTGTTATAGTATTGAGAAAATAAATTTTAATGTGCCCAATAGCTTCCTTTTTGATGGGCAAATTATTTGTAATAAAGAAATTATAAAAGAGTTGCCCATGTCCCTGTTACTATTACTGTCCTAGCTGACAATTGCAAGCAACTCATTGATTGCTGCAAATTAGGTAGAACGCGATCGAGAAATATTCAAACACAATGTTAAGACAATTAAAACTTACGACCCGAAAAGTCTAAATGCACCCACACCTATATAATAACGTATATATAGTGAAAAATGATTCCACAGTTGAAAGCATTTAAGATTATATTAGGTAGCCATTTTAATATCCAAGTCTTATTCACAAATCCAAGTTTCTTCAATACAATAATGAAAGATATTGTAACCAATAATCTCATTAAAATAAATAATGTAACATTAACAATTAGTCAAAATATATTTAATAAGCACATTGACGTGTTAATAACAACGAGTGTCATAAGTATTTGCAACGTTAATAATAAATTCAAACTTTGAATTTTTTATAAAGTGACCTATTAATTATGGGGAAATACAAGGCATTTTAAATAGTAGTAATCAGCCTAAGAAAATGTAATATATTTATATGGTAGATAGTACAAAATTATGTTTATAAAATTGTATTCATTGGACAGAATAAAATGTGATGTTAGGTTGGGATTAGGAAAAAAACTAATTAGAACAATAAATTTCAAAAAATAGAAAAAAAAATCCAAATATTTTAGTTTTACATGATCGCAAGACTAAAAAATCCCGTTTTGTGATTTTACAGAACCAAGATTTTTGGTTTTTTTCTTTTAATAAGAAAGAAAGGAGGAGGAAGAGTACAAAGAAGAAGAATAACAAAACTAAAAGAAATAAAAACCTACTTGGTTTAGGATATTATCAACGTTGGTTTTGCATGTTCTATGACTTGTTTTGCTCGTCTTTTAATACTTTTGAAGACCATGATTATTCGGTCACTTGTCTCCTCAAAGTTTTTGAGGTGAAAATTCGTGATTTCCTTTGTTGCTACTATCAAGGATTCAATCAATAGTAGTAGTGAGAGTGTGGGGTTCAACGTATTTTGGGCCACTTGGTTTTCACTCCTGGAGTCATCATGTACACGATGACATGTCATCCTAGTCTTGTGACATTTCGAATGTGGCATTGGATATTTTCCTATGGTATAGGGTTCATGTTTTAATATCCCCTTTATCAATTTCAGAATCGAGCCCAAATTTGGTTAGTTACTGGGTCTTAGATGCTCAGATTTGGGTATCGTGCAATGTTGTGATTATGGAAAATGTCACAATCTAATGGTGTATACATCTTAATAGATGGAAGATATGTATGTAACATTTTTAATTAGTTAAGTGGTCCAACAATTCTCAAACAATACATAACAACATTATAAAAATGTTGTAGGTATAGATAAAACTGATTATATATGGACTTTTATTCCAGCAAGGTGGAATAAACTTCTAAGATTTCATATGAGAATTATTAGGAGTATTTCATTGTAATCTCGTCAAGAAGAGAGAAAAGTTCCTAAAGGCTTAGAATGCATGACCATACGATCAGATTCTTTAATCTCCTTAACCATACCACCTGGATTTTTCTCAATCATCAACCATCGGAAGTCCTCCATCAAACTTTGATCTTCTTTACTGATGATAAAAACTCTAGACACTCTTCCATATTTTTCATCAGGCAATGCAATTTTCATATTCATATCTTTTTCTCTATAGTCACGATATGATCTCATCAAACCTGTAGCGAGACTTATATCCTGTACCACCTGGTAATTAGTTATTTTAGAATTGAACCAATATAATCTAACTTTCTTACCTCGGTGAGAGAGCATTTAGATGAAAGGGTAAGGATAATTGATGAATTGTCTGGGCCATATTTGATTGTAATTCTAGTATCCATACTATTGTTGATTTGTTGTAACCCCTATAATGTCCAGCATAAAAAGATATTTCAGAATAGTATTTAGGAAAGACCACTAAAATAATTAAATACATGCCCAAATTCATACCCAAGATCATGTCACGAGTCACAACATATCAACCACATATAAATTGGAACCGAAAATAAAAAAAATGAAACAAATAACTCATAATGTATCACCTTGGCTTGGCTTGGAAATAAGGTTGTTAGCATTTCTATTTAAGAAACTCATATTAGAAAAAAAACTTTTCCTAGCATGTCACATTCATATAATACTATTTTTGTTGCAAATAAATAGTTACTTGTATGACTATTTATTTGGGGTTAGTTAAGATAACCTATAAATCAAACTGAAAAATTATACTTATTTTTATTTTATATATAGGTAATCCTCTAGTAACATCTAAAGTATCCATATTATTATAGGTTGTAAGACAATTCAATAATGACATTCTAATTATACATCCTTTGGTGTGCATTTAGTAGTGATATATACTTTTAAATTTACATTTTCAGTGTTAACATGTCATTCCTCAAATTTGAATATACCTTTCAATAAATAGTATAAGCATTGAGCTCAAGACCAAGCATAAAAGCAGTGACGAAAACAATGGCAGCTATCTTATCCAAGAAGGTTTCCATGGCCTAGGAGAGGCTGAACCTACCAAAGTTGTGTCCCATGAAGAACACCTTCTTATTTTGAGGAATTGAATCCATGAACTTTAGTTATGTCTCATGATAATCTGAAATGGAACGGAGCTCAAGAATTTGCTTTGGATTGGTCCTTGCAATGGCTTGATCCAAAGCTATAACATTGTGAGCGATGGATCTTAGCTATGTTGTAAGCTTATACCAACACCAAGCTTTGTGTGCACCTCCATAAGCAAGCACAAAATGCTTATTTTCATGATTCATCACATTGCATTGTGATTCTTCATTAAATACAATAAAAGAGAAGAAGGAAAATGAATGTATAAAAGCTCTATAATATTATTCTATCTTTAAGCTCCTAATTTATAGGTACAGAGACATGACTATATCCATTGATTAGTCATACAAGTGTCTCAATCGCAGAGCAACAACAAATAATAGAATGAGTTCTTGATCCAAGAAATGCAACAACAGTATATTCTTGTGATCTTCTACAAGTGGTCTCCTATATGAGGAATGATTCAGTGGTTCTTTTTACTACAAACCACCCCCCCCCCCCCCCCCTTAGAATGTGGGGGTGGTTCAATCACAACATGTTTGGAACATACAAACTGAAGTCAAGAAGAAGATACTAGTTTTGTGAGATAGTTGGCGATTTAATCACAAGAGGGAACATAACGAACATGTAGTTGATGTTGTAATATCTTGTCTCTTATCAAATGAATGCCAATTTCAACATGTTTTCTTCTTGCATGAAAAATCGGATTAACTGCCATGGAATTGGCACTCCTGTTGTCACACCATATGATTGGGCAGGTGTAGTATGGATGATGAATGTCCTTGAGGAGTGATTGGATCCATGAAAATTTAGTAGCAGTATGAGCAACTGAATGATATTTAGACTATGTGCTTGAACAAGCAATGCTGTGTCATTTCTTTTATTGCCAAGAGATGAGTGTATCATCAAGATACACATAGTAACCAACTATAGAGCGTCAATCCTCAATAGATGAAGCCCAATTAGCATCTGAATAAGAGGAGAGATTACGTCGACTACTTATCTTGATGTGTAAACCAGTTGATTGTGCCCCTTTAATATAATGCAAAACACATTTCAAGGCTTCCAATGATCAATAGTGACATGTTGTTGGAATTGGCTTCATTTGTTAACTTAAAAAGAAATATCAAGCCGTGTGTTTATGAGATACAACAAGCCACCAATTAGACTTCTATACAGTGCAACATCTCAGAAAGGTGAACTAGAGGTGGAACTGAGATGTGTATCAACAACGCTAAGGGTAGATATTGGTTTGCAGTCAATCATGCCGACTTTCTTCAGTAGTTTCTAAATAAAAGATGTTTGGGAAAGATATATATCACTAAGAAGAAGTGCAACTCAACCAAGCCTTTACATGAGAATTGTTTGTGTAGCTGAGATATATGATCTTGA
>JAJIYU010010963.1:0-15722 GCA_030144865.1 Tinospora cordifolia
GTTGGTATGCCCAAGGGCTTTGCTACTTTAATAGGCTAACACTTATTTAAAATGGTACACTAGGAGTTCTTAAGGAAATAAATTTCATTAATAGAGATAATTGGTACAAAGCCTCATTTCAATTCAAAATTCATATAGCAATCTTAAACTAATAGACTCCCTATTACTATTCATATTCAAAATTAGTTTATTCATCCTAACATTGGACTATGAGGGATTCTACTGAGAGTCTTGATCTCCCTGAGCCTCAAAAACAAACATTCTGATTTGTTCTGACGATACCCTTATTATCTTGTGGCTGAGGAGCTTGGGCAAATGCAGCTGGGCAATCTCTGGAAAAATGACCCCTTTGTCTGCATACATAGCACAACCCTTGTCTCCTAGCTTGCTTCTTTTGTTTTTCTTTTTCAGTTTGGTGAGGTTCTAGGCTTAAATGTACCAGTTCCGCTCTTCAAAATGCTGCTAATGGGGAAGGCACAAGGCATTGTTTGGCAGGTGCCTAGCCACTGGTAGGGGATGAAGGGACAGAGACTATGGGATGGGAAGAAGATGACTTGGGTCCTGTAGTAGGGTAATCTCTTGCTATTAGTAACGGCCGATCGAGACCAAAGAGGTATAGCCTTGAAGCATTTGTTCTTGGGCAAGGGTTGAAATCAAAGTCATTGGCGAGTTCCTCATGGCTTGTTCTTGCTTCTAGTCGGAAGAAGTAGAAGATGGTGGGGAAGGGCACAAGTTCTCGCCTTTAGCCTTTCCTCTTGAAATCGATAGCTGCGGGTTCATTTCTTGGTGTCTATCCCCCTTTTGATGGATCTAGCATGGGAACGAAGGAATAAGAGCTTGGGCTTGTACCCGCCTCGAACAAAGGCAGAGCGGTGGAAAAAAGAGGATGACTAGGCAAGGGGGTTACAATCACTTTTGGATTCGTGGGGAACAATTCTCCCGCCATCCTTAAGCATTCACCAAGTCGTGGAACAAACGTTGGCGCAAATGCTACACATTCCTATTCCACCCGGTCTCCCTCTGCAACCAGAAGTGATCTCGATTATGAGGAATCTCAATTCCCTGAACGACTTGCTCATGTTTGGCTATGACGGCGAGTTCCTGTTTCTTGCTTTCTTTTCCCATCTTTTGATCACTTTGTGGTTTCTTGTTTCTATTCCTTACGGATCGTTTGAAGTGGATGTCCTTTTTGATTGAATTAAACTCAACTGTCGTTCCTTTGGGCATAGTTAGTCTTAGAGGAACGTCTAGCTCATTTGTTCCTACTCTTAGCTCATTCTGAACCTTGGGCTGTGGCTGTAGAGTCCTCATCACCTGCTCGACCACCTGTCGAAAGATTTTTGCCATTACTTCTGATGATAGGACGGAAGCTACTGCCACATCTGCCCATTGGTTACCTTGATCAGGTGTATTTGTGTTTTCTTGGATTCCTTCCATTATCTACAAGCCAAAACCACGTTAGTATCCTATCATAGAAGTTTCAAATAAGACATTCATCTAGGGTACTCACCAATCTTTTCTTATCCTCGGGATACTAATTGTTTTTCTAGGCTTGAGAAATGGTCATCTTTCCTACATCATATGTCATATATGTTTCCTTAAGTTTTCATTTCGGTCGTACTATCATGACTCTAGATTCAAGTCTCTCGGTTCTTGATTTGTTTAGTGGCCTAAAGGTTTTTCTTCTAGGTTCTTTTCATGCATGGGTACAGGATTTGGTCTCAAAACGTTACAACATGCATATCACACAATCATAAAATCAAGCTAGCACAGCAAGGTTCCAAGCTTTCACCTAAGCTTTCAGGTTCAAGTATCCCATACCACTCTACCCCTTTCACTTAGGCTTTCACCCTAAACAGAGCCGCACCCAAACAATTTTGCAAATTGCTCGATAACTAAGTTCCCGAGCCCACTATACTCCGCCGTCCCATACTAGCGAGCATAAAGAAACCTGTTCTGCCAGAGTTACTGATCATTTACCTCACATGGTCCATCATTATCTGAGTCCAGGCTTCCTCCATACCCCCGAATTCCTATGCATCCCATATTACATAGAAACTGAAAGATACAGAAGTTTCCCAGTCTCGTGTCCTGATCAAACAATTTTCTATTTTCACACAAGTTTCCGTCTCTAGCCTATGCCATAGAGATTTATGCTTTTGATCCACTGTGCCACTCCTGGCTATACTACGTTTCTACCTAGCATCTTTTTCTGGACCTAGGGTTCAATTTGGTTGACTCACAACCTCTGTCTAGTCAAGATACCATATTTGGCATCTTTTTCGACTTCTATTCACTTTCTTGCCCTAATCTTCCCCCTTCTAGTTTTCTCTTGTAGAAAAGAAGAGTCTTCTTCAACTCCGACTACTCATATAAGCTGGTGGGACAACCTCCAGATTGGGCTGCGAGACCGAAGTCTACTTAGCAATTGCGCTTTCTAGGGCAGGATAACCCAGCTCCTCTACAATGTTTAGCTTTACTCAGGACAAGGCTTACCCACTATTAGCTCAACTTGTAGTCTTTGTATCTAAACAAAACATTTAAAAAACATAAACTTCTATTTTGAAAACATTTTCTAAAACATTTTTCAATTTCAAAAATTAGAAGGTAGGGCATTCAAGATTCAATTCAATTCCAAGTGAAACTCTAATTTGAGTTTTTAATACTTGTCAAACAACTAATGTTTGACTTTCTAATTCTAGTCTAAGGCATTTACAATTTGGTTCAATTCAAAGTAAAACCCTAATTTGAGATTCTAATTCTAGTCAAATAACCACGGATTGACTTTCTAATTCTTGCCCAGTACATCTACTAACTGAGCTCTGATACCACCTTTGTAACACCCCAACCCCTGAGGCTTTCAATTTTGACTTTACCACAAGGCGGGCCGGGACAGTGTTACTTTATAACTGACACACACTTGACTTTCTATTTCACTCATTTCATGCCTTAATTGAATTTGAAAGTACCTCACTTGAATTTAAGAATTTAATAAGGCAATAATACTAGAAATGAATAAAATTTATAACCTCAATTAATTCAATAAAATTGAGTACATAATTTAATTTTGAAGAAAAACTATTACAGCGGAAGATTCAAAACTTGGGCAACATACCCTTACATAGAAATTAGAAACTTTCAAAGAAAAAGGAACCTAACTAATATTCATGGTCTTCATGTAATTTAATTACCTGAAAAATAGAAGGAAGGGGTGAGCACATAGCCCAATGAATCTTTTTAAACATTTAAATCATTATTTCAATTCAAACAAACCAAGCATTCAAAATCTTTTGTACATTAGGCAATTCAAACAAATTTCTTGTTTATGGTTGACGTTAAGACCGAAAGAGTTTAATCTCTGTGTTCCACATCGTTGGGAGAGAGGATCACTTTTGGAAACTCAAACCCCAATATCTATGCAGTGGATTACTCTTGGAAACCCAATTCAAAATCATAAAAGGTAAGCCGACAAGCTGGATTGGGGGTGGAACACACAAGATGACACTATGTAGTCCATCATCGCGCTGGTACGTCATTAGGATCATTATTTAATCTTTTCTTAGTGATAAAACACACAATATTAGATTAAACTATCAATATAACATATACATAACCTGAATCATTAAATATTTATTCATGGCACAATTCATGCATATCATGCATCATTATTCTTGATTTCTAAACATGCATAACATGTATATTCATGGCACATCAAATAATAAAGCACGCATATTAAAACATATATTCAATCAATCAACTTCAAAACATCATCACACATGTAAGACTTATTCAAATTAAAATAAAGAAGTAAAAGTTAGGAATCACTTCCACCTTAAATAAATCTTTTCTGCACACTTCTAAAATCTGGTAGAGTTTCGTTCAACGCTTCTAAACACTCAAGAATAGTTTAAGATTACTTGAGAACTGAGCAGATTGCCAAGAAGAAGGCCAGAGAGAGTCAAGAGGGACTAGTATGCTCTTGATTTGGGATGAAAACAATGAGAGCACTAGGGGTCCTTTACATAGAGTTTAAAATGACATAGAATGGTAAGTTTGTGGTGTTTTCCTTGTAGAAACTTGCCAATTATTCAAAATTTTGTGCCTCCCAAGTAAAGGAGAATAGCAAGTGTGTTTGGGAATTTAGAAAGAAATTTTTGGAATTTTGGATATATTTTCATGGATTTATTTGGATTTTTCTATTAATTTCTCGGTTTATTTTTGGAGCATTAATCTAAACCGTTGGATGAACCTCGATTGTGGCACTCAGATCACGGTGTGATTAACGAAATCGCTATAGATCGTCAGATCATCCTCAAGCGCAGCACGGTTCGAGATCAACTAAAACGTATCAGATTTGAACCATTGGATCTTCCTCGAGCGCAGCACAAAATCTGCGATCAACAAAGCGCCTCAGATATGGATTGTCAGATGAACCTCGATTACGATGCGCAGATCTTCGTTTGTGTGACTTTGATCTGGACGCTCGGTTCCCAATCGATTGAAAACGTCTCAAATCTAGACCATCAGATTGTCTTCGGGCACAGCACAGTTTGCGATCAACTAACGCGGCTGTGATCTGGACGCTTGGATTGTCTTCAAGCAGAGCACATTTGCGATCATCGAATGCGCTTGCATCGTGAGCCGTTGGATCTGATAGATTGATCGTGGGCCGTTGGATCTTGATGATTCGGTGCATCTGGGCGCTGGTTTGGTTTTGATCTTATTCATTGGATCGGGCATATTGATTGTGGACCATTGGATCTTGGTGATTCGGTGCACTTGAGCATTCGGTGTGGGCTTGATCTTGATCGTGGGATCTTAAATCGTGCGGATTACACGTTTCTAGCAGTTGGATGCAATTTCTATTACCAAAATTACCTTCTAAGGTTGCTATTATCCGAAATTTGCTAATTATACACTTTCTAATTGATGTAAACATGGTTTATTGCACATGTTCTTCTATTTTATTGACTTGCTAATATTTTTCCCTTTCTATTTCTTTAATATTGTATTTATTTTATATTTTTTCTATTTTTTTAATATTTTTAATGCCAACAATTTAATAATTTACATTTTTCATTTCTTTATTTTCATATATTTTTATTTATATATTCATTTCATTATTTATATAATTATAAATTAATACTTATATAATGATATACTTATTTTAGACAAATATAAACATATTACATTTTTATTCAATTATGTAAATTTTTCTATATACCTATTCCTATAATATGTAGTATTTAACACTCATTATACGAAAACACATATTATTCACACACACATTAACATATATATATATATATACTTTATTTCTATTCTTTATTCCTTAAGAAATGAAAGCAACTCTTTAAATTTCTTAATTAATTCTACTTAATTGACATTTTTATTTAAATATCAAATTAAGGTTTCATTTGCCTAGCCATAATTTGCATCCAAAAGTTTCTTAAAATCTTCAAAGTTGATTCACTTTACTTATTTCATTTAATTTCATTAAACTTATTTATTTTTAATTATTTGACAAAATTTTGGGTTATTACAATCTACCCTCCTTAAAAGAATTTCATCTTCGAAATTTATACTTATTCATTTATGCGTCGTTTTTTCAGGTATTTCTAGTAAATAGTTTGGTTTTGACTAAGTTGGTATGCCCAAGGGCTTTGCTACTTTAATAGGCTAACACTTATTTAAAATGGTACACTAGGAGTTCTTAAGGAAATAAATTTCATTAATAGAGATAATTGGTACAAAGCCTTATTTCAATTCAAAATTCATATAGCATTCTTAAACTAATGGACTCCCTACTACTATTCATATTCAAAATTAGTTTATTCGTCCTAACATTGGACTATGAGGGTTTCTACTGAGGGTCTTGATCTCCCTGAGCCTCAAAAACAAACATTCTGGTTTTTTCTCACCATAACCCTTATTATCTTGTGGCTGAGGAGCTTGGGCAAATGCAACTGGGCAATCTCTGGCAAAATGACCCCTTTGTCTGCATACATAGCACAACCCTTGTCTCCTAGCCTGCTTCTTTTGTTCTTTTTTCAGTTTGGTGAGTTTGTTTCTATTTTATTGGTGTCATTCTGTTTTATTGGTGATTCACTTTACGTATTTCATTTAATTCCATTAAACTTATTTATCTTTAATTATTTGACAAAATCTTGGTTTATTACATGGGACTTCAACTCGATCAGTTTTATTGGTGTCATTCTGTAAGGAGGTATGGTGATAGGGTTGACTCCTGGGTGAAGTTTAGTCTTGAACTCTATGTTTCTAGTAGGTGGTAGTCTGGTAAGTCGTATGGGAACACATATTCGTATTCACTACTATTGCTAAGTCTTGGACTTTCTTTAGTTCAATAGGTTCTTCCTCAAAGAGTTCCTCAAACTCATTCTTCTACCTTAAGCAGTTCAACCTGGCTATGGTTAGACTTCTTGGTAATCTCTGTATATCCCCATTGATTCTATAGGTTTTTCTTGAATGTAGGGTTATGGTTACCCATATTTTAGGACAATCTATCTAGGCTTGGTATTGGTCTAACCAATCCATTCCCAAGATAACATCATAGCCATAAAAAGGTAAGGTACATAGGTCGACTGTTAAGAGTTTATCCCCAAACATTAGGTCACAACTACACATTCTTTTTGAAGTCACAGTGGTCCCTATTAGTGTGGACACATTCAAAGTTAAGGTAGTGTTTTCATCACAAGTTGTAACCTATAAGCTAGTTCTTCAGAAATAAAAGATTTAGAGGTATCTGAGTGAAACAACAAGTTCACAGCAACATTGCACAACCAAAATGTACTTTTTATTGCAGGGACCTGGTCTTCTTGAGCCTCAATAGTGAACATTCTATTCTAGTTCTACCCATGGTTCTGGTTATGCCCCTGGTTGGCATTTGGCTGCTATTGCCTCCCCTGAGGATGACCGTTCTAATCTCCACCCTGCTGTGGTTGCTACTGAGGAGCTCAAGCCTATGCATTAGGACAATCTCTAGCTAGATGACCCTTTTAGTTGTACACAAAACAAAGCCCTTGTTTCCTTGCTTGTTCCCTTGACTCGTTCTTGGCTTGCCCCTATTTCTGTGTATGCGGTGCTTTCCCACCATTCCTTTTTTTCTTTTGAGCCCTTTGATCATTTTCATTCCCGGGCCTCTTATTCTTCCCCCTCAACCTTTGTTCCAGGTTGAATTATTGTTCTAGTGTTAAGGCCTTTTCTATAAAGTCTTGTAAGTTTTTAGGCCCAAAGTCTTCACTATCTTTCGGATCTCCATCTTGAGACCTTGTGCGAATTGATTGGCCTTTCTTTTTTCTTCTTTGATCAAATCTGGGGAGAATTTAGCTAGCTCTATGAACTTCCTTCCATATTCTGCTACAATTATGTCCCTCTGATTCAATTGAACAAAGTCCTCTTGTAGCTTACTCAAGGTTACCTCTAGAAAGAACATTTCATAGAATATTTCTGAGAAGTTCTCCCAACTCATGGCATCCACATCCCTATTAGGATCCATTCTCATCATACGCCACCAACTTCTGGCTTGCCCTTTGAAGTGGTGTGTGACCAATGCCACTCGTCTAGACCCAATTACTTTTAGTACATGGAGGATTTTTCCCATTTCTTGGTACCAGTGGTCTGTCAAGATCCAATCTGAAGTCCCATCAAATGAAGGAGGATGGAGCTTTTGTAGCTCTATCAACATCTTCCTCTGTTTCTCATCTCCAAACCCTCCTGAGCCCTTTGATGTTCAGGATCTTGGTCCACAGGCGTTGGCTGTTGAACTTGGATAGGTTTTGGTACTTAAGGCTATGGAGCCACCTGAGGGATTATCTATGGAAGTGCCCTCAACAGTTGATCCAACACGCTGTACGACATCTCATTCATCATGGCCTCCATCTGTTCCTCCATTCCAGCAGCCAGTTCTTGTTCCTGTTGCGCAGTCTCATTAGAGGTGGAGGATAAGTTTGCGTACTTCCTTGCTCTAGCCATTTTTTACAATTTGAGTAGGTTGTTAGTATTTTCCTTGTCAAATATTCATACTATCATGACTCTAAATTCATATCTCTAAGTTCTCGATCTGTTCAGAGGCCTAAAAGTTTTTCTTCTAGGTTTTTTTCATGCATTGGTACAGGATTTGGTCTCAAAATAAATAAACAGTAAAGCATGCATATCATATAATCATACAATCAAGCTAGTACAACAAGGTTCCAAGGTTTTACCTAAGCTTTCAGGTTCAAGTATCCCATATCACTCTACCCCTTCCACTTAAGCTTTTACCTAGAGCTACACCCAAACAATTTTGCAAATTACTCAATAACTAAGGTTCCTGAGCACACTATACTCCACCGTCCCATACTAGCCAGCATAGAGAAACCTGTTCTGCCTGAGTGGCTGATCATTCACCACACATGGTCCATCATTATTCGAGTCCAGGCTTCCTCCATATCCCCAAAATCCTATGCATCCCATAATATATAGAAACTGAAAGATATAGAAGCTTCCCGGTCTCGTGTCCTGATCAAAAAATTTTTTGTTTTCACACAAGTTTCAGCCTCTAGCCTATGTCTTAAAGATTTATCCTTTTGATTCTCTATGCTACCCATAGCTATACCAAGTTTCTACCTAAGGTCTTTCCCCTAGACTTAAGGTTCTGTCTAGTTGACTCACAACCTTTGTCTAGCCAAGATATCACCTTTAGCATCTTTTTCGACTTCCATTCAATTTTTTGCCCTAATTTTCTACCTTTTAATTTTCTTTTATAAAAAGTGAAGGATTTCTTGAACTCAGACTACTCGTACAAGCTAGTGGGACAACTTTTAGATCAGGTGGCAAGACCGAAGTCTGCTTGGCAACCGCGCTTTCTAGGGCATGATAACCCACCTCCCTTTCAATGGTTAGCTTTACTCAGGACAAGGCTTACCCACTATTAGCTCAACTTATAATTTTTGTATCCAAACAAAACAATTTAAAAACATATATTTCATTTTTGAAAACACATTGTAAAATGTTTTTCAATTTCAAAACTAGAAGGTAGGGCATTCAAATATTCCATTCAATTCAAAGTGAAACCGTAATTTGAGTCTTTAATTCTAATTAAACAGCCACTGATTGACATTCTAATTCTAGCCTAAGGCATTCAAGATTCAATTTAATTCAAAGTGAAACCCTAATTTGAGTTTCTAATTCTAGTCAATCAACTAATGATTAACTTTCTAATTCTATCCCAAGGCATTCAAGATTCAATTTAACTCAAAGTGAAACCCTAATTTGACTTTCTAATTCTAGTCAAATAGCTACTGATTGACTTTCCAATTTAAGCCCAAGGCACCTAAAGCCTAGGCTCTGATACCACCTTTGTAACATCCCAATCCCCTAGAAACAGGTTTAAGCTCAATTCCTTTATTCTAAAACTTATTGAAATACTCATAAATACACTTCCATTGAGTTTAATATTCAACAAGATAATGCAAGTGAATAAAGAAAAAAAAACTTCAAATCTTTATTCATTCAAATAAAATAAAAAGATTATATTCTTGAAATCAAATTCAAAGATTGTGTACATAACTCTAAAGTCGAAAGCAAAATTTAGCAGTAAGTTTTTAATTCAAAATTTGGGGCACTATGTCCTTATAATATAAACTTTCCAAAAGGAGACTTTCAAAAATCCATAGAACAAATAGCCTAGTAGATCATTCATTAAACAACTAAGTTACTAATTCAAATCAATAGTACATCCAAATTCAAACACTTCCATGCATTAACTGATTTACACAACTTTTTGGTTGTAGTTGATGTTAAGACTGAAGTGGGTTCTACTCCCTTGATGTTCTTAATTTAGATACCCCTCTTTAGGGTGGAAAGACATTTCTTTGTCATTTTCTATTGGATGCCCCATAATAAGTATCTCTTAGTTGCGCCACGCAACCACACAATCCAAGCATGTGTTAAGAACACCTATAGCACCCATACGGGTCACTATGATAGTATATGGTTCTTATCTTTTTTTATTATGTTTAACATCACATAATTATGAAAGAAATTCAGAATATAAATTTCTCAGAATTTTAAACAACCAAGAAAGCATGAAAGCATCACATAGCATGCTTGAAACATCGAATTAACTCCTAAACATGGATTCTAAGCATACCATGCTCTCATGAGTGATTAAAACATAAAAACATGCTAAACAAAAATTAAAATATAATTAAAAAAGCTGAAAATAAAGTAAGACATGCTGAAAATTAGAATTTAAATAAGCATGAACATGCTAGAAATTTGAAATAGCAAAGTAGAGGTTTAAGAAATCCCTTCTACATTAATCCAAGTTTCATTGTAGAATCCAATAGAGGTTCCCCTTATCTACCACTTTTAGAACTTCAAGAACTTCTAACCACCAAATAAACTACTTTAAGAAATCTCTAAAATATTGAAATTAGAACTTTTCACACAAGAAAAGAAAAAGAGACTGAGAAGAGGTGCCAAGAAGAGGGCAAGAACGAGCTAAAAGGGAAGTGTCAACTTTTTGCTTTGGGATGAGATAAATGTGAGCATGAGGGGGTATTTATAGGTGTTCATGAGCACTTAGGGGATTTATAGGGCAGCTTGGGTAACTCACAAAGTTGGGCAACTTTCCAGACCAAGGTGGACAACTAGGCTTGATTAGGGCAAGTGTGTTCATGGGCCCATTTAAGCTTGCCAAATTCTCATGAACTAATATTTGATTCTCTATCCTATTTCTTAAGTAATATTAGAAATTATTTTTATACTTGGAATCATGCCAACCTCAGTTGGGATGTACTCCTTTAGATAGGATCATGCTCATAAAACTTTCTTATTTGGTTCCCTTGCTTGCTCATCACACCAACACACATGAAATGCTTGCTATTCTCTATACTTGGACGTAAAGCAAGGGGAGTATGCAATCAAACTTGAAAGGATGCTATATCATAGTCTAATATGCAAATCTAAGCTTAAGAAAACTCACTAAATAACTCAAGCTCTAAGTATGGTTCACCCTTTAGTGTACACCCATGAGTTGGCGCCAAAAGGGGAGAAAATGAAGTTTTTATTTTGGTTTTTTCTTGGCTTTTGTGCATAAGACGACTAGAGTTTTTGAGTGCACATGTCAGGTTTCACATCCTTTTGATTTGGGTTGTTCACATGTGTGCACACACACACACATGTGGGCCGATTTAGCACAAATGGGGCACGGTATACATGATTAAGTATGGTGTACATGGAATCACTCTTCTTGGATTTTTCAATTCCTGTGGGACGTCTCATTCCTTGGGTAGGCGTGAGCCTACATGATCAATTGTATGACATATGGTATCACTTTTAATGAATTCAAATGATGGACATGTCCCATGGAGCTTTGGGTAGAGTAGGGTGCACATGATCATGATGTTCCACCCATGTGACTTGCACATGTTGGGGTGACAATAGTTTATGAGTTCACAAAAATTAAATAAAAATTAATACCTCCTTATTTACAAGGAATTATGTTTTATAACCTATAGTTTTGGAATCACGTGAACCTAACTGCACATTTTAAGGTATGGTTTGGCCTAAGGTAATTTTTCCTCAAAACTTTCGTTATTTAAGACCTACTGAGGTCATTAAGCAAATGAAAATCCAAATCTTGGCCAATTGTTCTAATTTTTGGATATGTCATTCATTGTGTTAGTTCATGTCATTTTGTTTTGTTTCGAGTCATTTTGATCCCCCTAAGTACCATAAAATCCAATTCTTCCTAATTTGGACCCCCTGAAGGGTGTTTGGCAAATGAAAATCCTAACCTTGACCAATTGTTTTAATTTTTGGATATGTTGTCCCATTAGTTGGTTCATATCACCTTACTTCATTTCAAGTAGTTTTGTGTCCATAAGGATCACTAAATGAGGGTTTTGGAACCTGCCAAATTTAGCCTTAAAATGAACTCGATTTCATTTTTGCACCGAAATTTCATTGAATAGATATTGGATTTCATTTCTTCATATAAAGAGTTTTTAGGGTATTACACATATCTGAAAATGTAACACCCTAACCCCTACATTCCTTGAGTTTTGGACAACCACCATTATTCGACAGTGGACTTAACCAATTGGCGGGTCGGGCCGGTGTTACTTTACAAGTGACACACACTTGACTTTCTATTTTTCAATACCACATGCCTTAGAATAAACTCAATAGTACAAATTTTTATTTAATTATCAAATTAAGGTCTTATTTGTTTAATTTTTATTATATCTCTAATATATTTTATTTTTCATGTGCCAACCCACAATTTGCACCCAAAATTTCTTAAAATATTTGAAATTAATTCACTTAACTTATTTTATTTATTTTAAATTATTTGACAAAATTCTGGGGTATCACAACCTACCTTCTTTAAAAGGAATTTCGTCCTCAAAATTTATATACATTTATTCGTGTGTCATTTCGTTAGGTATTTCTGGTAAATGGGTTGGTTTTGACTAATTTGATAAGCCTAAGGGCTTGAGTCATTGTAACTATCTTGGTGACAGCCTCTGGTGTTTTTGAAGCTACATGGTTAAGGAAGTTGGCTATCGTTTGCTAAATTTAGCAAGACTGTGTTTCATAAGTTGCATCTCCTATATGTTCCCTAATAGGTCGTTTCATAACAGACTCCCTGATTCTTAGTTGTTGATTTTCTAACCTTAGATTGGTTCTTAAGTAATGGTGGCTTCTTCGAATGATCGAATGGGTCACTTTGGTACGGAATACTTACCCTTCACTATTGCGTGATCTGCTTACTTTATCCATTCTAAGGTACACAAATCCTTTCGAATCTTAGGGCATTCTCAGCATCTAACTTGAAGTTCGTATACCTGTCCTATTCAATTTCCTCTATTAAGCTTGTGAGTTATTTGTTTTGCCTTTTGTTCATCCCTTATTTGATGCAACAGGCCCAATGGCAGGACTTGCTATAGAGATAAGCTTGTCTTTCATTTAGGGTCATACCTAGCCCTAAGTTCTCAATCTATCTGAGGGTAAAAGTTTCTTTGTCACTTCCTGCCATACAGCAGGTTCTAGGGTTACTACTCACACTTTCTATTCCCATACTTTCCATTTTTGGATATTCAAAATGTAACGACAAGAGTTCTTAAGGGAAACTTTTCATTAATAGAGATAATTGGTACAAAACCTTATTTCAACTTAAAATTCATGAATGCTAACATATAGCCATCTAAAGGTCTTCCTACTGCTACTCATATTCAAAATTAGTTCATTTGCCCTAACATTGGACTATGAGGGTTTCTACTGGGGGTTTTGATCTTCTTGAGCTTCAACATCCAACATTTTGGCTTGGTTTTTACCATAACCCTTATAATCTTGAGGTCGAGGAGCTTGGGTGGGTGTAGTCGGGTAGTTTCTTGCCAAATGACCCTTCTGTCTGCACACATAGCACAGTCCCTGGTTCTTCGCCTGTTCCTTTAGTTCATCTTCAATATGGTGAGTTTGTTTCTTGCCTTCCTTTCCTGTCTTTTAATCATTTTGTGGTTTCTTGTTTTTATTCTTTATCGATCATTTGAAGTGGATATCCTTTTTTATTGAATTAATCTCAACTGTCGTTCCTTTGGGCATGGTTAGTCTTAAAGGAATGACTAGTTCATTGATTCCCTTTCTTAGTTCATTCTGAACCTTAGGCTGTGACTGTAGAGTCCTCATCACTTGCTCGACCACCTGTCGAGTGATTTTTGCTATTATATCTAGTGATAAGATGAAAGCTGCTGCCACATCTGCCCCTTGGTTACTTTGATCAGATGTATTTGTGTTTTCTTGGGTTCCTTCCATTATCTACAAGCCAAAACCACTTTAGTATCCTATCATAGAAGCTTCAATTAGGACATTCATCTAGGGTACTCAGCCACCTTTTCTTATCCTTGGGATACTAAATGCTTTTTTGGACTTGAGAAATGGTCATCTTTTCTTGATCTTATGTTGTATTCGCTTCCTCAAGTTTTCGTTTTGTTCGTGCTATCATGACTCTAGATTCATGTCTCTAGGTTCTTGATTTGTTCATGGGCCTAAAGGTTTTTCTTCTAGGTTCTTTTCATGCATGGGTACAAGATTTGGTCTTAAAGCAAATAAACATTACAACATGCATATCACACAATCACACAATCACGCTAGCACAGCAAGGTCCCAAGCTTCCACCTAAGCTTTCAGGTTTAAGTGTCCCATACCACTCTACCCCTTCCACTTAGGCTTTCACTCAGAACAAAGTCGCACCCAAATAATTTCGCAAATGTCTCGATAACTAAGGTTCCTGAGCCCACTATACTCCATCGTCCCATACCATCGAGCATAGAAAATCTCGTTCTACCAGTGTTACCGATAATTCACCACACATGATCCATCATTCTCCAAGTCCAGGCTTCCTCCATACCCTCGAATTCCTATGCATCCTATACTACATAGAAACCAAAAGATACAGAAGCTTCCCGGTCTCGTGTCCTGATCAAACAATTTTCTATTTTCACACAAGTTTTCGTCTCTAGCCTATGCCCTAGAGATTTATGCTTTTGATCTACTATGCCACCCCTAGCTACACCATTTTCTACCTAAGGTCTTTTTTTAGACCTAGGGTTCAATCTGGTTGACTCACAACCTCTATCTAGTCAAAATACCATATTTGTCATCTTTTTCGACTTCTATTCACTTTCTTGCCCTAATTTTTCACCTTCTAGTTTTCTTTTATAGAAAATAAGAGTATTCTTCAACGCCGACTACTCATATGAGCTGGTGGGACAACCTCCAGATCGGGTGGCAAGACCGAAGTCTGCTTAGCAACCGCGCTTTCTCGGGCGGGATAACCCACCTCCCTTTCAATGTTTAGCTTTACTCGGGACAAAACTTACCCACTATCAGCTCAACTTGTAGTCTTTGTATCCAAACAAAACATTTCAAAATATTTTTCCTTTTTTGAAAACACTTTTTAAAACAGTTTTCAAAAATAGAAGGTAGGGCACTAAAATTTTAATTCAATGTAAAGCCCTAATTTGGGTTTCTAATTCTCGTCAAACAACTAATGATTGACTTTATATTTTTTAGCCTAATCAACACATGTTTAGGCTTAACTTTGTATTTCTAGCCCAAGGCACCGAAAACCTAGGCTCTAATACCACCTTTGGTATCAGAGTAACTTTCTAATTCTTGCACAGTATATCTACTAACTGAGCTTTGATACCACCTTTGGTATCAGAATAACTTTCAAATTCTGGCCCAACATTTAATGCCTAGGCTCTGATACCACCTTTGTAACACCCAACCTCCACATTCCTTGAGTTTTGGACAACCACCATTATTCGACAGTGGACTTAACCAATTGGTGGGTCGGGCCGGTGTTACTTTACAAGTGACACACACTTGACTTTCTATTTTTCAATACCACATGC
The DNA here is from genome assembly GCA_030144865.1 of Tinospora cordifolia. Taxonomy (NCBI): domain Eukaryota; kingdom Viridiplantae; phylum Streptophyta; class Magnoliopsida; order Ranunculales; family Menispermaceae; genus Tinospora; species Tinospora cordifolia. Next base: position 15,426 of record JAJIYU010010963.1, read on the forward strand.
CTTAGAATAAACTCAATAATACAAATTCACATTTAATAAAATTAAGGCAATTAAAGGTAAAGAAAAATTCAACTTCTTTATTAATAAAAGAAAGTACATAACTTTATAAACTATTACATTGTTGATCAATAATCTCAAAATAGAAATACTAACTCTCAGCGAAAGTCTTATTAAAAAATGGGCAACATGCCCTTACATTGAAAGAAAACTTTTAAGAAAATAGAAACTTGCTAAATCAAAAACTATCTAATTTTCATAGCCTTCATAATTTAATTTCCTGAAAAATAAAAGAGGAAG
>JAJIYU010010964.1:0-15691 GCA_030144865.1 Tinospora cordifolia
ATTTATTTATTTAATATCAAGATAATGATCCTCATCATCTCTTATCCCTCCAAGTAATTTAGATAATGATTAAATTAATTAATTTTTTTCTTAATTATCCATCCAAATCATCATTTATTTACTTTATCCCATTATTCTTATTATTTCTTTTTTTCCATTTCCAACCAAGCATACATATATATATAATCATCATCATCATCATCATATATATATATATATGTATACTTTTTCATTTAATTTAAATATACCCCTCTATATTCATATATATTCATGCATATTAATACATATATGTATATATATGTAAATGTAATAATTATTTTAATACATAAATTCATTTTTCTATTCATCATTATTTATTTATTTTAATTCCTCAAGTAATACACTTATTACTTAATACTTTCACTAAAAATCATGTATTATCATTTAATACACATATTCATTAATATCATTGCAAAAAATTTCGTATTTCTATATAATCATGTATTTCTTATTTATAATTCATTAATTTATAGAGAAAAATACATATCGAACCCGTCGACTAAATGTCCAAAAATATGGGTCGTTACAATAACAACTACCAGTTGAGCATTGGGATAATACCATTTAAGCATTGTATGGTCGACCATGTAGATCCCTTGCCCGCTGGGTCAAGATTGGTAACAGAGTAGTCTTGGGCTCTGCCTTCATATAGGAGAAGAATGAGAAAATACAGAGGATCAGGTAGAATCTGAAGGCCACTCAAGATTGACAAAAAAAGTTATGCTAATAACCAAAGGAGGGTCCTTGTGTTTGAGGTTGGCGACCATATCCTCCTTTGTATTTTGCCTCAAAAGGGGCAAGCATACTTTGGGATTTCAGGAAAGCTTGCACTGAGATATATTGGGCCCTTTGAGATTCTTGAGATGATAGACCTCATTGCCTATCAACTAGAACTGTTTCCATAGCTATTGGGTGTGGATAACATGTTTCACGTTTCTATGTTGAGAAAATATCACCCTGATCCCTCGTATGTTATTGATTGGGGGCGCATTAAGTTGCGAGAGGAGTATACATACGATGAGATGCCTACAACCATCATTGATCGAGCTGTGACGAAGTTGCGCAATAAGGAGATACTGATGGTACAAGTGTGCTGCCAATCCCACGGTGCTGAGCAAGATACATAAGAGAGTGAAGATTTCATTATCCGCCATTAACCTAAGTTGATGAGTGTTGCTCCTTAACTTGTATTATCCATATCAATCATTAATTTTGAGGACTAAATTTTCTATGAGGGTGGTAGGTTGTAACGACCCATATCTTCGAACATCAAGTTGATGGGTTTGAGATATACATTCCCATGTATTTTTAGAATTTTGAATGAAAATATATGATTTTTTCAATTTTATCTAATTTTACCCATTTAATTGATGAAAATTAGATTAATTGAGAAATATAATTTTCGGCTAGAGAATACGTTAATTGTAAAAGAAATGTGATTTTTGAGAGAAAATATGATTTTTGAGTTAATTATATGAATTTTAGAAATGAATAATGAATTTTTGGGTACTTATTTGATTTTTTGAGAGAAAAATGTTATTTTTGGGTTGAATGTATATAATAATAATAATAATAATAATAATAATAATAAGAGAAAAAAAAAAAAACATATAAATATATATATATATATATATATATATATATATATATATATATATATATATGCGTATATGTATAAATAAAAGAAAAAAAATCCACCTGGGCAGCCTAGGTGCATAGGCCTGGATTGCTCAGGCCTATGTGGGCCAGGTTGGGCGCATGGGTTGGCCATCTTCTCCTTTTCCCCTTCTCTTTTTTCTTCCTTCTTCCTTCCCTTTGCCCAAAAAATTTGCAAAAAAACTAATTTTTCCATTAGTTTGAGCCGTAATTTTCGGCGACTGAGTTCGTCGCCGACAGACCCCCGCAACTCCGGTCGATGGGGCACCATGCCAGGCCACCCCCAGGTCACGTGGGTGGCCACATGGCACGATTTGAGCCATTCAAACACCCTTCAAAGTAATGCAAAAACTAGTTTTCTACAGAAAGCCAATTGTAAACACCCAACTTCGAGCTCTTATATCTTGCTCATCTTATGTCTGTTTTAGATGATCTAGGAGTATTTGAAAAGCTCTCACTGCCCTCTTCAAGAATGTGTTGGCCATTGGTCAAATCCCCCAACCATTAGAGGCTGAAAAAACCATGAATGTTTGCTGGTCGATATAGTTGCAGGCTGCAACTATTGAAAAGTGTGTTGATCCAATTTTGAGAGGTTGGTTCCTAACTCATCTGAGGTTGGATTTTGAGGTAAGACCAATAGTTTTGATCCTCTTCATGTGTACTTCGATATCCAATTAATAGAAAATAGAAAATGATAACTTGAACTTGTTTTATGAGCTAGCGAAGTGAGCTGCTTGCAACCTGTGATAGCAATTCCAACAGAAAGCTGTCCTTTGGAGCAACTTTGAGGTAAGATTCGAAGTGCGTAGGGGAATCCGAAGGAGCCAAAATTGTGGGTGCATGAACTTGGTACTAGAGGCTAAGAGAAGATATAAATTTCTCACCATAAGCCTCTGTAATTTTAATTTTCCATGCTTGCAAAGTTATCTAGTTGCATACAAATGCTAGCACTTAGAAAGTTTTGGAATTTCTGTCAGTGCACACCAAGTGTTTGAAGGAATGTTGAACAAGATTTTAAACACCCTTGCTTACTGATTCGAATAGGTCCTAATGATGGGAGGTTCTGTGGTCTGAGTGCTCATAAGACGTGAGAAACAACCCTTAGATTAGAGGTTCAATGAAAGAAAATAGATGCTTGAAACTCAATGAGACCATGAGTCCAAAATTTTTTGTGACTTGTGCTAAGAATTTGAGGGATTCGTTTAGTGACCAAATCTTGGTAGTTTGAGCTAAAATTTGGTAGAGACCTCACTGGATATCCCAAGAATGAGTGTACCAAATTTTAGTGAATTCTGAGTTGGGTAAGTTGGTCAGATTATGCGACCAGTGACTGCCTGTCACATGCAACCTGGGAAATGAAAGTTCTTGATAACCCAATTGAAAACCGTATCAAACGAAGTCTAAAGATTTTAAGCTAAAATTCTTGTGAATATTTAGAGGGTGTAGATAAAATTGAAAGTTTTGCACCAATCTTATACACGGATTAATCGCAGAAAAATAAGCAAATTGTCTGCGCAAATAGAACAAAAGGTTGGGAATTTGAGTATCCTGTTATTCCACTTGAAAACCGTACCAAATGGAGTCTAAAAATTAATAAATAAAATTCTTGGGAATATTTAGGGTACGTAGATTAAATTGAAAATTTTTGCACAAGTTCGACATACGGATTTATCACAGAAAAATCGACAAATTTACTGCGCGGGTAGAACAAAGAGTTGAAAATTTGACTAAGTGTGGAAAAATTGAGGATTTTGACCCAATTTGACCCATGTTGACCAATTTTGACTAAGTTGACTAATTTTGACCAAGTTTGCCCAATTGACCAAGATTGCCTAAATGTAACCAAGTCAAATTGGGGTCTACTGAGACCAGTTAGGGATAGTTGAACTAGAATTCAGTTACGTTTCACAAAAGAACTAAAATTGAGTTTTAATGATGAAGATTTGAGTGTATACGAAGGGACTGTGCCAAGTGTCGATGGGACATCGGTGCACAGGATCCGAGGTGAATAATTTAATTCAATCGTTACTTTAACTATATTCCTTGCATAAATATAATTAAAATGACATTAGTGTACGGTTTCTTATAGTTGAGCTACAAATCACTGATTTTGAAATATATGTAGTCGTACATCGATAATGAGACCATAGGCGTGAGGTTTGAGCGCGGGTCAGAGTACACGATGTGATTAAGATTAAACTTGAGGTCTGAGCGTGGGGGTTAGGGCATATGATCAGTGTGCCTAGCTTCCGACCCGCTTGAATACGACACTTGAGGATTGAGTGCGAGGTCAGGGTATTCGATGAATACGCCTAACTCATGACCCACTCGAGTGGCCGATACAACTGACTCATGACTTATTCGAGCGATGACCATAGGGTTGGATTTGATGACTAGAACCCTAATCTTGATACAATTCTTAGCTGCATGTATTTAAACCAGTCTTCTTTAACTATTGCATTGTTTATAACTGTTTTACTATATGTCATGTTTCTGTCACTATTATTCATGCATACATGCACTATTTTTTTTTTGGAATGCAAGTTATTTGTGACATACTGATTTAGCTACTTACTGAGCCACGTTACATATTAGGCTCATTACTCTATTAACATTTCAGGTTCTTCAGCAGCTGGCAAAGGGAAAGGCGTGGTGATAGCCTAGTTTTCAAGGTGGTTCCCTTTTCTTTTTGGGTCTTGTTAGAGATTGGTCACTTGTATGTCTATAATTAATGGTCAAAATGTTTAGTTTTGAGAACAAGACTGTATGTAATATATTGTTTACTCTCGCACTTTATTGAATGGATGTTTGAATTACTCTAACGTGGATTGTGGTCGTGATTTGAGAGGCTTAACAGCGACTGGGTGAACTTGACTCGATGAGTAAGTTTGTTGAGTTACTATGCTGGTCAGGTCGCCCTTCGACCTAGAGAAGGGGTCCCGACAGTATCTAACTCTAACTTCTCAAGGGTGACATTTGTTTCCACATCTAGTTTATTACATTCTCACTTAGGTCATGCATATTTGTTTCACATTATGTCTTGAGCTTCAATTGATTGTTTTGGAAAAAAGAAGTTTTGAGCCTTTTAATTGTATTTCTTATTAGTTGAATAAATAATGTTCATTACTATTTAATAAAAGTGATTCATTTTTTATAGTGTTCACTTATATATTTAAGGACCTTTTTCATTTCTATGGAGGGATAAATTCAATACTTTGTGCTTTTTATTTATGATTTTTCATGATATAATTGCTTATATATTTTAAGGAATTGATTTGAGTAACTTGATATTTCTTATGACTTTCAAAAGATGATTCTCTAATTCTTGTGAGTGATAAAAGATTTTTGAGCTGACAATGATTCTCTTGGCAAATACTGTATATGACTTCTTATAGGGTAAAACTACATTCATTGTATCATTAATCAAGTCCCATCTTATATTATATTAGGCCACACACCATATGAAGTTTTATATAGGAAAACAACTGATTATTTGATGTTAAAAGTGTTTGATTGTACATGTTTCATCTTACTTCCTACCCACAAATACTCTAAATTAGAGCCTCTTTCATGTCTTTGCTATTTTCTAAGTTATGATAACAAGGGTTATCACTATTATGATTCCATTGCTAAAAGATTTCATGTTTCTAAAAATTGTGCAATTCAAGGAGCACTGGTTATTTACCTCTATCTCACCATAGTCCTGAAAATCCCCCTAGTATACCATTATATTTCTTGACCTACTTTTGGATCCTCTTTTTGACCTTGCTCTAGATGAAACAAGCTCAGTGGACCCCTCTTTGATGACTGAATCTAATTTGTTTGCACCATTGAGTGGTTTGACCATACCATCCATATTCATAGAGTTTATCCCCATTCTAACATTGGTCGCTCTAGTCGGGTAAGAGCCATTCAATCACATCTTAAAGACTATCATCATTATTTTTTTTTTATCTTGCTACCTTGTATGAACTTTACAATTATTATGAAGCTCGATTTGACTCTCTTTGACAAATAGCTATGGTTGAAGGTCTTCAAGTTATGCAAGATATTCATACGTGGGATCTAACTAATCTACCTTCTAGTATGACTAAAGTCGGAAGTAAGTGGATGTATAAGATTAAAACTCATTGAGATGAATCAAGAGAACATTATAAGGCTTAGCTTGCTACTAGGGGATTCACACATGAATATGGTATTGATAGTGGAGAAACCTTTGCTCTAATTCGTACCCTTAGTACCTCTTGTTCTTTACTTACCATTAGAGCAGTCAAATAGTGAATGATATTTCAAATAGATATAAAGAATGCATTTCGTAATAGGGAATTAGTTGAAGAAGTATCTTTACAACTTCCTTGGTATTGATCATCTACTAGGGAAAGTATGTCCTTTTCATAGGCTATATATGGTCTCAAGTACTCTAGTAATGCTTGATTTTTCAAGTTACCTCTATATAATCACACCAAGGCTTTGCTCCCAATTCATATGATTTTACCTTATTTAATTTCTTTGTTGATTAATGGTTACTATTGTTATTCTTTTATTATATGTCAATGATATGTCATTACCAGAGATGACATATCAATAATTTATGATCTATGGTCAAACTTTTGAAATTAAGGTTTGAGCTCACTTAACTATTTTCAAGGCCTCAAAGTCACATCTATCTTTGATGGATACTATCTTACTCAAGCTAAGTACACATTTGAAATATGCTTACGTGCTAGTTTAATTGATAATAATCTCGTTTGATAGTGCATTAGAGGTGAATGTGAAGTTGTTGCCGATTGATGATGAGATATCGATAAATGCAACAATTTATATGCAACTAGTTAGTAGTCTTATCTATCTTATTATTACTAGGCTTGATTTGTCTTATGCAATCACACTATTGAAACAATTTATGCATGCTCTTATATTATTTCATTATGTAGCTGTCTTGCGTATATTTTGGTACATTAAAGATACCTTGTTCTACTGTCTTCATTTTTTTCCTCATTCATCCTTGGAACTTTGAGTTTTCTTAGACATTGACTGGGTTGGTGATCTTATTTATTGTCATCCCATCATAGGACATTGCTTTTGAGTTGTTTTTTCTCTAATTACTTGAAAAAGTAAGAAACAAACAATTGCCTCTAGATTTAATATAAAGGCCAAGTATCAAGCTTGGACAGACACAACATTTGAATTTTTATGGATTCAATGGTTATTGCAAGACAAGAGAGTTTCACTTTCTAACAATTTCATTCTCTATAGTGATAATGACTATTATGCAGATTGCTCATAATAGTATTTTTCATAGACAGACAAAACATATTAAAATTGATTATTACTTTATTCGCCAATACATTAAATAGGACAACCTTTGCTTGACTTATAATGCAGTAGTCGATCAACTTAGTCACATCTTTATAAAGACACATCTCCGTAGACATTATCATGTTGTGGTTCAAAAACTCAATGTGCCTTCCTTTTTACCATATTGAGTTTAAGGAAGGATTTTAATGCGTAGGTTATTACTATATATGTCAGCAATTCCCTATTTAAATATTTCCACATATATGTATGTATCTTCCATTTATTCACTCAAGTATATATGTATTACATGTACAAAAGATTTAATCCTCTCAATATTTATGCTTTAAATATGTACCAATATATACTTGTTTGAAAATCGAGCACCCAAAGTTTTTTATTAAAAAAAAAAAGAAAAAGAAAAAAAGAAAGAAAACAGAAGAATAATTTTATTATAAAAGATAAAAGTGTGGATCTCACACTTATTTGATTTATAATGTCAGAGTACGTTCCAAACTTCATCATTTCTTCTTGAAGAGAAGATGAGATACCATCCATTCTTCACCATTGTTGTACTTGAAGAGTTCAATCGCAAATAGGTTTACTGCTCTCCAATAGTTCACTTGCTTCATTGCAGCTTCATCGCTACCAGTGAACCTTGTCATTATCTCTTTCATTGTTCCTGCATTAGCATCTATCTTCTTCAACCACTCCTCACTGTGAAATGGATATATATCGTAGAATCGATTATGCGAAATCAAATTAAGTATTATGTATATATAAATGTTTTATTTTCATAATATCATAGCAAAAGAAGCACAAGACGAAGACTGTTAATTTATACTTACTGGGTGCGGGAGGGATGCTTTCCATTGACAATCCAATGGCTTACAACTGAAACATCATCCTATTAAATATATGAGATTAACAGTAATTCTTTTTTCAATAAGAAATAATCATCCTTAAGCCAAAAGTTTATAATCTTCATTCACAACTAATTATACTAACTTAGAATTAATTAAGATTATTATAATTATATATATATAATCTTCATTCACAACTAATTATACTAACTTAGAATTAATTAAGATTATATATATATATAAAGTAGCATACAAATTAAGAATAGCTTATTAATAGTTGAGATGTGTCTCAATATCCTCTTAATAAAAAATTTTGAATTTGAGCCTAGAGATGAAAAAAACTATGTAATAAAAGCTCATTTAATAAAAAAAAAATTTGAATTTGAGCCCAAAGACGAAAAAAAAAGTATGTAATAAAAGCTCATTTAATCAAAAATTTTGAATTTGAGCCCAGAGATAAAAAAAAATGTAATAAAAGCTCATTTTATTTGGACTCTATATTAACTCAAAATAGTGTTTAGTGTTGAGATGTGCATAAAACAGCCTGGACAACATAGTATGAAAAACATAAAAGAAAATGATCATCGAAAATAACATGTATTATAAGAATAAAACAAAAAATTTAGAGGGTTTATCACCTGAAAATATAAGAATAAAACAAAAAATTTAGAGGGCTTATCACCTGAAAATATAGCAACAAATTAGCTGATGGAAAAGTTAAAGTTCCAACATTAAAGACGTATTCTGTGAGCCAATCATCTTCGTCAAGAGGCTGTACACATATAAAAGTAAAGTGATGTTTATATGAGATAAAGATTGATATATGAAGCCCAAAGGATCAACAAATGTATAATAAGTATTTTTCAGCCAAAATTAATTGCTAGTGAGGAAAACATTTTGTAGCACATATGTTACATATAAATATATGCATATCTGTGTACCTCGAAGTGGTAGGATATAACTTTGTGGCAATAGTGTTCTATAAAAAGAAGTCCATTTGGTGTCATCCACTGTGATATCTTACGAAAAAATAGCTCATAGTTCTTCATATGCTGACATAAAAATGAATAAATAAGTAAATCAATAAATAATAAAAAGACTTACTACACTCATCTAACTAAGAAGTTATATATTGAGACATATATAAGCAATTCATATAAGCTAAATATTACATACCTCAATTAAAGCAATAGCCATTATTCGATCAAATTTTTTATCCATCTCATGTGTGGTTACATCAGCTAATATGATCTTCACGTTGGATATGTTATTGTTCCTATTACAGAGATTAAAAATTTAAAAAAAAATCAAAATTATAAGAAGCAAATAAAACTGTTGATTTTCCATACTCTAATTTACTTTTGTTTTCTATTATATATACGATATGGATCATCCATTGCTACTAACATAATTTTTTTCCCTCTCTTTGTGAACAATTTATAAATTTTTATGTTGTACAAATTATATACTTAATATTAATATAAAATATGTAATTAATATATAGTATATAATTAATTTTTGGTAGTTAGTTGTCCTATCTAGGGTGGCTTTGTTTTCTCCAAGCCATTCCTAAGCTGTCCTTAAGCATAATCTTCTTGGAGATTTTGTCCTTGACAACAAAATAATTATCCAAAAACTCAACTCCTACTTTAGTTAGTTTCTTGTATTGCAAGCTATATACTTTCTTAGAGCAAATGCAATCTAATAATTTTGAGTTTGAGGTTGATATGCTTGATCAAATCTGTGATAGCATTGCAGTAATAAGAAGTTTAATAAGAAGTAATAACAAAAATGATTTTTTACCTACACTGCTCCTCGATGAACTCTTTTTGAGATACTGAGTTGGTGACTCCTGTTACTTCGCAATTGCTATACTTTTGAGCAACGTAAAAGACTAATGCACCTGCTCCACATCCTAGATCTAGCACTTTTTCACCATCTTGTATTTGTGCCCTTTTACAATATAAATCTAACATTGCTATCTCAGCCTCGTCCAACATCATAAAATCATCTTTGAAGTAGCAACAGCTGCAACCATTTAATTTTGTTATAATCATAATATAATTTGACATGAACATAATTGCTAGTTATTTTTTTGAAGGACATAATACATATATACATTGTTAATTATTATTGTTGTTATTATTATCCATCAATAAATTTTTTTATTCGTTTCAGGTATTTTTCTTCACATATATATTTGCGTACATACCTTTGTTTGATCATGCTCCCTGACGTAAGCTTATAAAAGGAGATTGGCACCTCATACATCTTTGAGTCCAATGCATCAATCTCTATTGCCATGCTCATCTTACGAAGAGCTGTTTCAAAATTCTCAAATACATCAATACAGGAGAATTACATGCCATACGTTATTGAAGAGCACTTCAAAATATTAATGGAAAGGGATGAATTAGAAAAATTAAAACTAAAATAATTTACTAGTATTTCGTGCAATTCAAAATAATTAGAAAATTAAAAAAAGAATAAAAGAAATGCCAAAACTAGTGGTTTTGCAAAACAACAGCAATATCATGTTTCTTTTTTAAATCGTGGATGTTGGTTTAGGAACTTCATTATTGCTGTTTGTTTGTTTTTTTCAGTGATTTAAAGAAGAAGAAAATAAATAAAAAAATATGAATTTTAATCCCATCAAATTTAATTTATATAAGATTTTAATCCTAGCTTGCAAGGTATTAAAAATAAATAAATAAATGTAAAATCAATCAATTACAATGGGCAAAGTCGAGGAGTTGGGCAGTTTGCTCTTGGTAGGTGGGTTTGTAACCCCATTGGAGACGCTTCCCCAACTCCATCTTTATCACCCGTCTGATCTCTTCATCTGGGATCAGTCCCATATCCATCTTCTTCCTCAGCTCTGCCGCAACTTCTCCCTTGTTAGCCCCTGGCGCCATTAAAACACACTGCAACTCAACAACTAAACCAACAACAATAGGAGAATGCTGAACATGTATGACTAGATTATACGGCAGAGCTCCTTCTACTTATAGATAGATCGATAGCGGCAATACAGCTCATCTTAAGGCATGGACATCATGAGTCAACAGATGACAGCCCTAGATCTTTTAACTTCAATTATTACAACTAGCTTGCCTCACCTGGCTTCGGGATTCCTTCTTTGGTATTTAAATACTTTTTTTTTTGTTTTTTTTGCCCACTGTTGGTTTATTTAGTTTAAAAATTAGAGGGTGGCAACCACTCTGCTGTGTTCATGTGGAAAACGGAAACAGCAATTAATTTGATTTTCTTTTACAAGTTTTAAATAAATACTTAACTATATCATCAAATTGTAAATGATTGAGTCAACTACAATCCGTTGGTGTTGGATCATGCGGAGGAGAAAACAAAAGACAATTGTGTAGCGGCAATTGACAGCTTTAGTTAATAACAAAAGTTGAGGTGGTTACAAAGACAGTTAAAAACTGTTAATAGTTAATTACAACTATAATTAGTTACTGCTTTAGTTAGTTTCTTGTATTGAAAATTATACACTTAAAAATCTGTATAAATATGATGGACAAAACTTTATTTTCTTTGACAATCTAAAGAAGAGTAAATCATATTGATTCCTCTCTCAATTTTTTTTCTCTATTTTCTCGATTTTTTTTTTTGTTTTTGATGTCTTAACTTCATATGGTATCAGAACCTTTGAAGAACTAACGTTCATGGCAACCTCAACAAATCTTTCTCCTTCATAAGGAGATGGAAATTTCTCTGCTGATAAGGATGTTGCTGCAATAGCAAAAACTTTGAATTTCAATCTTCCAATCATACGCACTAGATCAAACTACATCTACTGGAAGATGCAAATAAAAGCTGCAATCAATGCACTTGGTTTGGAGTATTTGATCACTAAATCGAAGAGATCAAGCCTCACAGACCTAAATTAAGAAGGTGTTCTCTCTTCTACTAAAAATGAACCTGAAACAAGATAGCTGAATGAAGATTTTGAGCCTTGGAAAAGATCAGATCAGCTTCTTATGTTTTGGTTATATTCTTTAATCAGTGAATCAGTTCTTCGTCAAGTAACTGACTGCAAAACGTCTTATAAAATATAGTCCACGTTGGAGTCTCTTTTTTGCTCAAGCTTCAATGGAAAAAATACTACAACTAAAACTACCAACTTAACACACTAAAGAAAGGATCATCATCAATCGTTGATTTCATCTTGAAGATCAAGTCAATTGGAGTAGAACTAAGAACTATAGGTCAAACCATATTAGATTTAGATCTGCTTCAGAGCATTTGCAGTGGTGTTGGTCATGAATATGATCCTATGACAGTCTTGATATCATCACACTAGAGTACAATGTCTCTACATGATGCTCAATATTTGTTGATGATATACGAGCAGAGACTTGAGTAATTGAACTCAGTCTGACAGGTTGATCTTGCAAATTCTTCAACAAACTATGCTTCAAATGTTGGGAATAAGAAACAAAACAATCAACAAGGTGGAAGAAGTGGCTCTAATGGTCGTAGTAGAGGATCTAGAGGTGGTCGAAATGGAGGTAGAGGACAAAAAATATTCTGTCAAGTATGCAACAAACCTGGTCACATAGCACTGCAATCCTATCATAGATTTGATCAAGCATATCAGCTTCAAACTCAAAATTATTAGACATAGACAATATTTGCTCCAAGAAAGTCCTCTCCAACTCCATTTCTGTAGAGTGCATCTCCACAAGACTTTTCTTAGGCCAATTTCCATCAACAAATAAGTTCATATGCCTCTCCTGAGACTGTTGTTGATCTAGTTTGGTACGTTGACACTGGTGCTTCAAGTCACATGACAAATGATATGAGTAATCTTGCTGTCGAAACCCTTCCCTAGGCCGAGAGATGGCTCGACCGGCATAGTGACTCAACGAACTCACTCATCAAGTCGAGTTCGCCCAATCGCTGTTAAGCCCTTACATTCTAGTTTCTACGACAAACGACATCAGAATAATTTAAATATTCATACTGTAAGGTGCTGAAGCAACAAAATATTACACGTTATCATGTTCCAAAAGTACAGTTTGACCATTAAACCATTACAGACATACAAAATGTGACCAACCTCAAATAGAAACAAAAAAAAACAGAGGACCACTCCGAAACTAGGCTATCACCACGCCTTTCCCTCTATCGGCCGCTGAGGAACCTGAAATGTTAGTAGAGTAGTGAGCCTAAAAGTTAACATGGCTCAGTGAGTAGTAAAACTAGCATATTACCTAATCGACATCCAAAAAAGTGTATGTATGCATGAATAGTAACAATGAAACAATTTCTCAAAAATCATGGCATGTTATAAAAATGGTTATAAACAGTGATACAGTTTGAAGAAGTACAGTTTAAATACACGTAGCTCAAAATTTTATCAAGACTAGGGTCAAAATCAACAAATACAACCCTATGGTCATCGCTCGAGCGGGTCATGAATTAGGCGTACCGGCCACTCAAGCGGGTCAAGGGTTAGGCGCATTCATCGAACACCTTAACCCTGCGCTCGATCCTCAAGTGCCGTGCTCGAGCGGGTCTGAGGCTAGGCGCACTGATCATATACCCTAACCCCGACGCTCGGACCTCGAGCCTATGGTCTCCCTATCGGTGTACAACTACGTATATTTCAAATCAATCATTGTAGCTCAACACGAGAAACCATTCAATCGATGACAATTTCAATTATTTTTCATGCAAGGAATACAATTAAGATAACAACTAAATTAAACTACTCACCTTGGGTCCCGTGCACTGATGTCCCCTCGACACTCGACCTAGTCTCTCGATCTATGCTCAAATCTGCGTTATGTTAGACCCAATTTCAGTTCCTCATGAAATACTACTTAATTTGGTCCTACTATTTCTAATCAGTCTCAGCCAATTCGAATTTGAATCGGTCAAACCTGGTCAACCGATCAAACTTGGTCAACTAGGTCAAACTTGGTCAACTAGGTCAAACTTGGTCAACCTAGTCAAAATTGGTCAACATCAAGTCAATTGGGTCAAAATTCTCAATTTTCAATACTTAGTCAATTTTAAGCCTTTTAGTTTAATTTGCGTAGCAAATTTGTCAATTTTCTTGTAATCAATCCAACCTTTGGATTTACGCGAAACTTTTTAGATTTGATTTAGACCCTTCAAATATTCACCAAAATTTTATATTTCTATTTTTGGATTTCATTTGATACATTTTCCAACTGAAATAACAGGAGCCCCAAATTCTGGATTTTTCTTCCTATCTATAGAGTGAAGTTTCTGAATTTCTGGTGATCAATCCGACCGTTGGATTTGTGTGAAAATTTTCGGATTTGATCTATATCATTTAAATGTTCCCTAGAATTTTGGTTTCAATTTTTCTGATTTCATTTACTATAGTTTTTGAGTGGAATCGTAGAGATGCTCAAATCTGGTCCTATTTGTTCTAACTGCGCAGCATGACTCACAATTTTTCTGCTATCAATTCATATATCAGATTTGTGCAATATTATCCAGTTATGATCCACACTTCCTAAGGTGTCTCCAAAATTTTATTTCATGAATGTTGGACCTCTTTTAGTATGTTTTTCAAGGGTGATATTAGGGATTTTTGGGTTCCCGGATTGCATGTGACAAACAGTCAAAAGGCCACTTATTTGGCCCCACTTGACTTATCGATTTGAGACCAAATTTTTCCAAAACATTCCTAGTTATTTCATGAACGTATCCTCTAAATTTCAGGAAAAGCGGACATATCTAAGTATTTTTTTAAAATTCATAACAGCAAGCACCAAATCATGGTATCATGATAGATTATCCAAAAATTTTCTAAGTAACAAATCATTCATATCCGGTAGCTCAGTTCGTCATCATTTTTGACATGCTCCGAGTGCTCATTTGTTATTCTTCATAAAGTAGAAAATGAAGTAGACATAACAAGCTTTAAAATGACCTATTATACCTCAAGATTGGAGTTCGGATGACCCATGAAATTGTCTCGCAAACTCGGCCAAAACACATTTTGTTTGATTTTTTGGGTTCTGCAGTCGCGAACAACCTCTCTTCGACGCCACTTTTGACATGCTTCAAGAGGTCAGTTAGTGTTTCTCATAAAATAAAAGTTGAAGTAGACATTATAAGCTTTAAAATGAGCCATAATACCTCAAGACCAGAGTTCAGATGACCCTGAAACGGCCTCGCAAATTCGACCAAAACACACTTCTTTTGATTTTCTGGGTTCAACTATGCTAAACAACGATCTTCATGGCGATTTTGGTCTCAACAGGCCTGTGTTTTTGTCCAACGGTTTACACAAGCTTGAAGAGGGAAATGAACTTTTTCCAAAGACTCCAAGATTGCCAAATTCTGAGCTCGGACGGATGAGATATGAGGGATGGAAGATGGCTCATCCAAATTGATTTATGCACCAAAAATTTGAATTTTGTGATGTTTGGGAGAGGTTTTGCACGAACCAGAACATTGCATGTGGCCAGGAGAATGGCCAGGTATGGAGGTTGCTTGACGGAGTTCACAGGGTGTAGGGGTGGCGTGTCAGCGACAACCACCGGTGGCCCAAAATTAGGTGCAAAACCTGCCTTCTGCAATTGTTGCAGGTAGTTGGTGGAAGGGAAGAGGAGAAAGAAGGAAGAAGAAAGGGAGAGGGGAGTACGCTCAGCCCAGCCCACATGGGCCTGGGCAGTCCAGGCCCATGTGCCTGGGCTGCCCAGGTGGCCCAATTCTCTTTTTTTTTTTTATTTTTTTTTTCATTTTCCCCCTTTTTCTGATACACACACACACACACACACACACATATATATATATATATATATATATATATATATATATATGTGTGTGTG
>JAJIYU010010965.1:0-15637 GCA_030144865.1 Tinospora cordifolia
ATTTGCGTTTCCGAGTTTGAAATGTGCTAGCTGCGAGCCTGTCCGTGAGTGTGAGCCGTGACGACGACTGTGAACTTGGAAGTTGGAAAGAGGAAAGCAAGATCGAGGCTGGAGCGCAGGAGCGAAAACGTGAAAGGCTAGGGTTTTTTCAGTTCGGTTCGGGTACTATCGGGTTGTGGACACTAAACCCACAACCTAACTCAATTAATTTGAGTTGAGCCTTTTAAAATTAACTCAACTCAAATGTGATTTAAAATCTAACTCAAGTCAGTTTCGTTTAATCGGGTTAATGAATACCCCTAGTTTCACCTTCTATCTATCAATCAAAAAAAATTAAGTTAAGTGGACAAAACTTAATATTTTTTAATTAAATTTTTTAAATTTTATTAAACATAATCTTACAGTAACTCAACCAATAAATAGTTTTAAATATGCATAAAAAAATAATATAATGATTCAATAGATATTGTAATACAAAATTATATTTTGATAAGATGGATAAAGTAATAGATAATTTCATTTAGCAGTGATTAATAATTAATAATGGCGTAACCAAAAAAAAAAAAAGGCAATGCTTGGCCTCTAAAATTACTTTATGTACAGCAATGTTATCAAATATAATTGTTGGAATGAATAATTAACTCAGAAATAACTAATTAAAATGAAAATACAAAATTATACAAAAAAATATTATTATTATTATTAGTATTGTAATTAGTAATTAAAAGGTAAATCACATAATAAAAAGATATACATTAAAATATTGAAAATTTTAGCGTAGATATTATAGTTTATGCAATTAATGAGAAAGCATAGTGTTTGTGATATAAATTTAAATTATATATTAAAAGTAAAAAAAAAATGAATAAAGTGATGGAGAAATTGATACTTAGTTTAATTCATCTTTTTTGCATAAAGAAAAGAAAAAAAAAAAGATAATAGGATAAAATTAAGAATAAAAAATCAAACATTAAAAAAATATAAAGCCACATCATTTTTTCTTCAAACCAGCGTTATTCTCTCTTAAAAAAAATAATGTATGGAAAATAAAATGAAGGTAATAACCAATCTAGAAATGTCCAATCATCATAAAAAGAATCAATGTTGTCATCAACATGATAATGTACATCTCTAAAGCTACCCAAGAGAAAAATCCAAATCCCAATGGAGACAACCACATGGATGCATGAACAACCACAGTCAATATGCACATCCATAAGCAACACATGCATGACACACATTCATTCATCTATGTTCAACTCACCTTCACCTTCACCTTCCATTCATTGCCAGTTACAGACATCCATCAATGCCAATTACAAGAAAAAAAAAAAAAAGGAAAAAAACATAAAACAAAACAAAATGAGGTTAAACCATGATATATCCATGTGAAAAGCTAATTTACACACTCTACCACCTTTCACTATAAACACAATTCCTTAACAGTTTCATGTATCAGTTCCCCAAGAATCACATCCTCCATCTCTCTCCCTATCATATCTGTGTCATCATGCATCATACATGATGACCATGGGAACATCCCGAGATCGCGGGTCACCATTGAATCTAAAGAATAAAATGAGGCATCACAAGGAGGGTATATTTCCACTTGGATCATCTTCCATACCGCGTCCAATAGTTCCTTTCCACGTGGAGGACGTGTTGTGATTGGACCAACCACTTTTCTCTTGAACGTTGACATGGTCGTTGATCGTCCAAGTACAGTTGATAATGCCTTATTTAGCAGGTCGAACAGAATTTTGTGATCTACCTTGCTTTCTTCAAGATCCGTTTTAGATTTGTTCGCCTCGGCATCTTTGAGGTAAGATTCTTCTACCTTTTCGAACACCCATTTGCCAAGTGGGTTGGATGGCGATTCCAGTCCTGATAATGGCTGCTCAGGGGATCTATCATATAAGCCAGAAACAAGAAGGAGATCTTTGATGTAAGTTTCAGGTTGGCCTTCGAACTCAAAGGACTCCTGTTTGTTTTCCATGTCATTGGACCTCCCAGGCTCTGTTGGATTTAATGGCTTCCTGAATTCTATACGACCAAGAAGGCAAGTTAGAAAGGGCTTATAACACAACTTTAATTTCAATGCTTTGTTCATTTTACATTACATTTTTGAAAGGGAACACTAGGACAATGTTACTGATATTAATTGTACAATTCTTGCTTTGGCACGTTCATAACTTAGGAGGGTTGTGAAGCAAATCAACAGAAATAATGATAAGAAATAAAAGATGGCAAGTGTCAGTACACTGGACAAAATAAGATCTAAAATAGCTTGAGCTATCTCTACCTTGATGATTGGAGCCAATCTCTTTCAAAGCCTGAGGTATTGCATGATCTTCTATCATGGGCACGTCTAGGGTGGAGATAGGACTAGGATGTTCTGCTGTCCTGTAAAACTCTTCACGAGGGCTGCTGCACACAGAAGCAGGACTTGGAGGCACCTCTGTTGAGTTCTCCTGAGATGAATAAGCATATTGTTGCAATTTAGACAAAAATTAAAAGTAAGAGAGAAAGAGAGAAGCTAAACATATCCTATAAGATTAAAAAGAAAGACACAAGAAGAAATTTCCTTGACCTGTGCACTTCCAAGGTTTGCCACAAGCTCTGATCTGCTCATAATATCTTTCACAGAATCAGATTCATCACTCCATGCATCATCCACTGATCCAATCTTTCGGCCAAACAGTTTACTTTTAAGGGTAAACTTGTATCTCAAATTCGAAACTTTCCCTCTAAAACTGAACCTCTCTTTCGGGGTTTTTCTCACTTCCACAGAAAAATTCTCAGTTGCTTCATGCTTTCTCCGGATGTGAGCCCCTGTTAAAACATGACGGTCCTCTAAAAGTAGTTTTCCAAATGAAGTTCCCGATACTGGAGCAGACAAAGATCTTATAAGGTTCCTTGGTGACATGTCTCCAACATGAAGCGCCTCATTCTGGGGAACATATGTGAAAGGACTGGAGGTTAAATCCGGGTCTCTTGCATTATCCCAATAGCTCAATCTGCCCCTCGTCTTTGAAATATCGGTGGATTTTAGTCTGGTTCCATTTACAATTGTGGGAACATCTGCACATAAATCCTCTCTTAGAACATTCCTTAACCTCTCTGACAAAAATTTCCGGGTGTCTCTGTTGACGAACTCAGGGGAGCCTGGTCCATCAATCTGAGTTTCACTTCTATATGATCTGGTTGATTCTGATCTGAGCAAGTTCATCCCCAGATCCCTAGTCACACTTTCCCGAACTTGTTTTGCTATATGATGAGCAATTTGTTTTGGGTTTGATGGCTTTTCACCCAATGGGGTCTCAGTTCCTAGCCGTCTAACCAAATTAACCCTTTTGTCACTCTTACCTTGAATTTCACATCTCAGGCATTCCTTCACTTCCTCAAGAAAACTTTCAATGCTTCCTTCCTCTTCTACCATCTCAGATGAACTGCCCCAGGATTCCTCACTGCTGCTACTTCTATCAAGGCCAGGCTTTAAGATAACTATCCTCGTTGGCACAGCAGATTTACTATGCTTGTCATCATAATTCATTGGAGTGACCTGCTTCAAGTCACTAGATACTGTTCTATTTCTTAAATTCATTGATTCATTTCGATCATCACTGAATTGTTCCTTCCTGTATCCACGTTCTTTTAATCTGCTTCTTTCTAGTGTAGGTAGATTCGGCACAGACCGTGAATTATGGACAACAGTTTCTTTTGACTTTTTATTTGCAGGCATTTTGTTGGAATCTCTACATATGACCATCTTCTCCTTGTTAAGGTGTTCTTGAGCAAGCAGTTGTGTAGAAAGGTTTCCAAGATCAAGAACCCTAGAATTCTCCCAAACCCTGGCTGCCTGCCATGCTTCAAATTCCTTTTTGAATTTCTGCAGTTGCTCTTCTTGCGGATGTTCTCGGGGCCGCGGTTTCTCAAACTTCAGATCAATGCTTGATTCATCGATATCATGCCAGGATTGTTCTGAACCAAGAGAGTTACGCCGAATTGAACTTTTCTTGGTTTGTTCTTTCCTCGAAACAATATCCCGAGCATATTCATTTTTTTGCTCCTTTGTGCAAGTCAAAGGTTTTGCCTCCGATGGCAACATGTCCAGACCCATTAAACGGGCAACAACACTTGGCACATTGCGCCTAACATCTGGTTCTTTTGATATCTCAGCATCTATCAAGTTCTTCATTGAAGCTCCATTTGAATAAAAATTATGTTTGGAGGAGTTTTGATTCACCTGGTATGAATACTAGAGGTTCAAAGTGCATTAGTTTCTCGCTCAAGATCTGTCATGTAAATAATGTGCTAAATGGAAACTATCAATGAATGCTTATTTATAAGAACAATTGCAGACCATGATGATCATCCTTGCAATATCAGACTCTTCAAATGCTTCTACTTTAGTCAAAAAGAAAACACTGATATGGCAAAATTGCAGAAATTAATACTGAAATTGAACAATCGTCATATCTACATGTCTCTCTCCAATTCTAGGATTGTTCTACCAACATTAATGGATCTAACCTCTAAACGCATTGTTGTGTGTGCCATACATGTGTATATCTTCCTGCAGGCCATGACTGTGTTCTCTAATAGGAAGATTTAGATGCTCTCATCCTAAATGGCTAAGAACATATTTAATGCATTTTAAATAATAAGAGAAAGACAGATAAAAAAATCATCCATAAAACAGTAAAATGTTTTCCATAAAAATACTACCGGCATGTATTCGCCCATGGCATCATAGTCTTGTGAAGTTTCTATCGGCAGATCCAAACTATTCCGAGGAGCTTCTAGGCCTGCAGAAGCGCCAAATCAAGTATTAGTGTCTCCAACCTCAGAAGAAACACAGGAAGACACAAGTGCTTACCTGTTCAAGTGTGGATTCATTTGAAAGGTCAAAATGAGATGGGAGAGGTTTGAGTTTCAAAGTTCAAATTTTCTCAACTCCTAAATTTCCTCTTTTATTATGACTGATCATCTAAGAAGGTGATGAAACTCTTGTTCTACATAACTCACTGGCTGCCATCAAAGATGATATTGTCTATCAATGCCGACTCTATCAACAGACTATTCCTAGGAAATTCAATTGAAGAAAGTTGACCTTTCTTCAAGATCTTGAAGTTTTTAGCTAGCCTAATTTCAATAAAAGCACCCAAAAAAAAATTATTGAAAATGATGCTTACCATCTATGTGTCTCTTTTGGGTTAGCGACTTTCCGGAAGTGCCAGCCTGATTAAAGTCGAAAAAGTGCAGAAAGCCACCCATGTGGTCCGATCGGCCACCTCAAGAAGCTTTATTTGCTTTATTAATTTAGCTATTGTGTTATCCCATGGCAACCCTAGAAGGTTATTTCAGAATAAAGCATAAATACTTGGATCCACCATGCTTAAAACCTGCAAAAAAGCAACCCAATTATACAAACATGCATGGAAGCATGAAACTAAAAGCTCCTAGAAAAGATACAGTGAAAGAGAATAGGAAAAAAGCAAAGCCTGTGGAGAATTCCCATATGAATCTAAGTAAATACAAGTTGTTCTTTGGCTGGTTAGCACTGATGAAGCTGAAGATATTTTCCTCGTAGATACCATGGTAACAGATTTCAAAAATTCATTCAGCAATTTCTTTGAGAAGAATGCAGCAAAATCTAGAGGGTTTAATTCCAGTGACAAGCTCCTAATTCTACTCAAATGTAGAAAGAAAACAGATGGGCTTTTTAATTTTTGAAACACTAAAAACTTCAAAAAAGAAAAAAAAAAAAAAAAAAAAAGGAAATAAGGTGGAAATTCATGATTAAACAAATTAAACAAAATCCAAAGTTAAAGGAAATAAGGAAATATTAATGAATTCCCATCTCCTTAATTCCTTCCTCAATTGCATCCCATAGACCCCAACAGAAAAGGAAGAGAGAGAGAGAGAGAGAGAGAGAGAGAGAGATTTACAGAAAGTCCAAAGCTTGCCATCGCACTCCAATCAATAACGAAATCACACAGAAATCTCATCAAGTTCCAAAATTTAATTGAAAACTCCATCAAAACTCGCCGCCCAACAAAATTACCTCTGATTCCACCCATCATTCATGGACTAAATTCATGGGCACCAACAGGATCAGCTTCCTCTGCCATTACTACCATCACTTTGCATGAAGACCAGAAACATGGAATTCAGTGAGAAGACAGGTACAATAAAGCTGAGCCCTAGTAGACCAGAGATGAACTGTGGAGGATCAAGAAAAGCTTCCCTTTTTGCAGGAACAGGAACAGGAATGGTCTCCATTCCCCTCCTAAAAGACCCGACTAGAAAGTGATCCTTCTTCTTTCCATCTTTTCTTTCTTCCATTATTCTTCTTCTTATTCTTTTTCTTTTTCTTTTCTTTTTTTTTCTTTTTTCTTTTTTGGGTTGGCTGGATTCAACTGAACCATCATCTCTGTAAACCCAAAATTTTACTTGGATCAATCATTTGTCACTCAAGGTTTAATCATTCAATATTAAGTTTTACCGTTAAAGAGTCAGTTCTTACAGCTGATTAATAGGTTTTGTGAATTATGCTTTGGGGGATTTAGGTTTGTTGAATAATAGTAATAATACTGAAATGAGAGACACAGCTAAGGAGCAGTTGCTTTAAGGCATGACAGCTCCATTTGGCGGCATATCAAACGGTATGAGAAGTTGGAGGCTAGTGGCTGGCAGCTTCCCTCTTTCTACTACTTTAATAATTTAATAATTAAGGATCCAAAACAACAAGCCAACTTCAATATCCCATGTATTTAACAAGTTTAAATTTAATATAAATAAATTAAAATTAAAATAAATTATTATAATTAAATATTATTAAAATTTATATTATAAATAAACTAATTTACTAAATTTAAAAATAATTTATTTAACATTATTATAAATAAATTAATAAATATATTATATATAAGCTAATCTAAAATTAATATATTTATTAATTTATTAATACTATAAAAATTTTATCATTCTAAAAAAATTAATTTATTTTTAATATATTTTATGTTTTTATTAATATTTTTTATAAAAATTATATTTAAAATTTAATTATAAAAATGTTAGGTAGGTTATATATGAGTATACAATTATGACACACTTAATAAACAAGTCGAGTTTCAGTTTGTAAATTTAACACGATTAATAAATGAATTGAATTTAGATTTACAATATATGGGTCAGACCCGTATACGACACAATCCGTTTATGACATGATGACACAAATTGTCACTCCTTTTAATAACCCCCTTCTTTTCTTTATTTTTAAAATACTATTTAAAATATATAATATAATATATATTTAAAAGTGATATACATCTTAATATATATATATATATTAATGTAGGTATCTTGTTAACTTATATGATTCTACTAATGTTAAGTATTTTAATTATTAGCATAGGAAGCATTTCTGATTCTAATAAAATAATAATAATGTTTAATAAAATTTGTAACATTTCAGTAATTTATCTCTGCATAAATGTAACATTAATAATCATTTGATCAACTCGTCTTTAATATAATTCTTTTTATTGATTTTTTTTAATTTTAAAAATAAGAAGATTTTGTTCATTTGTTTTAAGATTTTAACACATACCAAGTGAAAACAAAAAGCCCATGTCAATCCCATCAACTATCAATCAGGTAAAAGATACACTAAGAAAATAACTTTTATATGACAGCAAACCTTCATTGATAATTTTCTGTTTTTATATTGGACAAATTAATAGGAAAAAAAAAACCATTTGGTTCTAGTGAATCCCAAAATTAAAAAATATTTTATTTTCAAACTACATCTTTATTTTTAAACCAAAAACCATGCATAATATTATAATTTTAATCAACCTTATACATTCAATAACCTTAAATATAACTAAAATGATCTCCCTTCCTGATTAACCATATAATATGGATTAATTTTAAATGAGAAAAATCAAGTGAGTCATTCACAACCTCTTTTATTTCTTAGAATGACAGCAAGCCAAGTTTTTTTTTTTAATTAAAAAAGATTAAGATGGCATTTTTAGCAAATTTAACTAAGTATGAAAAATCATGATAATTTATGTTTCAAAGTATTAAGATAATATTTTAATTGCACTTGTTAATAAGTTACTTACTCATAATTGATATACATAGTTGAACTTTTATGTGATACTTATGACTTTTTGGTCAAATAATTTTTAACATAGTATCAGAGTCAGATTTATTTTAAAAAGTATTGTGTTTGAATCACATTACAAGCATATTTACTTATTTCTCTTATTTATTAGTAATATTTATTTTATATTATAAAAGTCTATCTATTATGATATACACTTGAAAGGGATGTTAATAATATATTTTGTCATGATTGATATACTATAACTTTTGGGTCAAGTGGTTTTTAAAACATCAAAGTTACGGGTTTATGTGATTTTTTTCTTTTCTTTTTTTTTTGTAATTTAAGAAATTAAGGGCAAAGAGTAAAAAGTGCAAGAAAAAAAATCTTATTTATTTTATTTATAAATTAAAAAATAAAAAATTATAAAAGTGGTATATTTACCATTATTAGATAAATTTATATTACCGTCTTAAGATATATAATAATTAATAGAATGGCCATTTATGTGCTTATAGCAATAAAAATACGCTTTTTATAATTAGGTTAGTATTTTCTAAATCCACCAAATTATAATTAGTGCTCAATTTTAGAACATTTTAATAGGAGAAGACAGTTTACTACTAATCATATAAGAATGACATGAATAACAAACGTCTTTTTATTAGTAGTAAACGTTAAAGAACAAACACCTCTTGAGTAGTTTAATAAAAAAAGACGGGTTTACTTCTAATAATACAAGAATGGCTTTCTAAGGGTATCTCCAACGCAGTTTAATGACCATTAAGTTAATGCTCATTAAACTGCGTTGGTGCTAGGCGCTCCGCAAGGAGGCGCCTGACATCACCAAGCGCTCGGTGATATTTTTTTATTTTTTTATTTTGGCCCATCACATATATTATAAGATATTATCTCTCCTACAAATTTTCAAATTATTTAGGTTAGCCCACAAAGATGGGTCATTGTGAAAGTATTTTCCAAAGGCAAATCTAATCTTTTTTATGAAGAATATTTAATAAATATATAAATAATGAAAGGTGTCAGTTTCCACTTTTTCCCTTGTTTTTTAAAGAAAAAAAAAAAAAAGCAATAATGCAGGATGAAGAGGTACGAAGTTTGAGGGGGTGGGAGAATATGAGTACTTGGAGGGAGGGACGAAAGTCAGGTGCCAGCAAATCCCTTGTATGGTTGTATTATTATTATTAGTAGTAGTAGTAGAGGAATGGAACCCTACCTCCTTCACGTACACTACTTTACAGCAATTATTTATTCTCTATAAACCTATCTCACAAACACCACTGCCATTGCATGCATGCTGCTCAATTCTCTTTATTCTTCTTTTCTACATATTTTTAAAGTTATATATATATATATATATATATATATATATATACTATTCCATGCATCATTTGAGCATGCTGATGATCTGAGGCTGCAAGAGCTTCATGTTGCTATCATTAAGCTCGCCGCACCTATGTCTCTTCACCTCAAGATTTCTCTTTGAAATGATTCTTGGTCAAACATCTAGTAGATTTTAGGACAGTTAATGTGTATAATAGATTCTGTGCCAAAAACATGTATGTTGAATTCCCTCATTCTAAATTGGAAAAAAAAATTCATATAGACATTTGTTTTCTTTGGTTTTTTTTATATTAATTCTATAAAACTTTATCTGCTAAGTTACGGGGACTTAACAGTTTATGAGAGGAGTAAATATAATGTAGACATAGTGAAGACAGCCCTAAATTTTTGGAGACTTGGAGTGAAATGATAACTTGGAGCCCTAAATAAAAAATATAAATAATTAGATTTTAAATCTATAGAGTTAATTATTATTGATAAAAAATAGCATACTTCTAAACGTTGAAAAAATTGACCGACTTTTATAAGAGGAAAGATATATATTTTTTAAATTAAAAAATATATATAATTTTTTTAATAATATATATATATATATATATGGGTCCCTAAAAAATAAGGAGGGCTAGGACCATCACCCTTTAGGCCCTTATTCAGGACCGGCCTTGAACATAGTATGTCATATAAGTGGAGGCATGGAGTGAATAAAATATGAATATATAGTTGAATGGTAAAATTTGGCTACCTTCTTGTACTTAATGAGAGTTCAATTGCTTTCATAATCGCAATCCTTTGTCTTTCTTATCCCCGTTCATCTCCTTTGTATAAAATGTAAGCCAGTGGCCATTGAACACGGTAGCAATATGCTGAACAAGCAGCACCTCATGGCAATCCCTTGTCAAACGGGAGCGTGCCCAGTTACAGAACCCACATAGCTTGTGAAGGAGTGAACTCATAAAATATAGAAGAAAAATGCTTTACAAATTTTTATAATGCGACTCAAAATGAAATTTCAAATAGTGAATTGTTTTTTTTTTTTTTTTTTTTTTTTTGCCCTTTTTAAAATAAAGAAAGTAAGGGAGTGTTAATCGTGAAAGTTAAAAAGAGCAAAGACAATTACCCATAAAAGTCTTGTTATGAGTTTTTGTAATACTAATCAATGTGAAATATAAAAAATTATTAAATTATCATTTTTTTAAAACAACTTATTTTTTAATAATTACCAAATAGATTGATAATAAAGTGCAATAATAATAATAATAATAATAATAATAATAATCAATAAAAGTGAATGATCTTATCTAAAATAAAGAAGGAAAGGAATTGTAGTGGAGTTATAATGTGTGGCTCCAAAAAGAGAATTAAAAGTGATGAAAAAGAAAGGCAAGTCTCTTTTAACTCCACACCTCCTTCACCTTTCCTTTTTCCCCGAACTCATGTGGGTGATCCATCTATTGAAGGGCCACCCAGCTCAAAGTAGTAGCACCCAGACAAGGAGCCGCTGTTGCTGCTGCTTCTTCTTCTTCTTCTTCTTCTTCTTCTTCTTCTTTTTCACTTCTTCAGCTAATCATGAAGAGAGCGTGTGCCATGTGCTTTGAAACTTCAAACATGGTTCTTTAATGGCTGTCCTGTCCCCCTCTGAAAACTAATCATAATAATTATTTATAATAATATTGCTTTCAACGTTATTAATTATTTGCTTTTGATGATGTGGTCTCATGCCAAAATTAAGCTTTTCAATTAATGACTCTCCCTCTATACATATCTTTCATTTATTCTAGATTTGAATTCAGCTAATACTGATAGTCACGTCAATCTCCATCAACTTTAATTCTTACAGAAAATTTCTTCAACTGTCCTTCAATCTTGGGGCTAAATAAAAAATTTGTTGTAATTACTTAATATATAAAAGGCCCATCAAGTGATTTGATGTGAATTGTGAGGAGGGAGATGGCAATAGATGATGCATGAGCGTCCTGAATCTTAAGTAAGATGAAAGGCTAGGTGGTAAGGTAGCATATGGAGTGGGGCTGGTGGTGCCGGTTGTTAATTGGCAGTGTGTGCCCCTCTGTTATGACTAGCATTGTTCCTAGATTCTATTTAGCTTCATGGTCCTTGCTTCTTCCACCATTACTCCTGCAACTCCCATTCTCAAAAATATAAAATAATAATAATAATTTTAGCCTAATCAATTAAAAATGTTTTCTATGTTTTTATAAATAAAAAATTATACCCAAATCATATACCGAATTTTCATAATGTCAACAAAATTTTGTGTACAAGAACTTCTAAGGATAAGTCCAAAATCAAGCATGAAAAATGTTTTATATATATCCAACATATATATTTAAATCTTGGAAAGACGCCTATGACCATATACCCATTACTGAAAATTGATCCTGGAAACTCCAGCCCATCTTCCTTCTCTTCATCTTCAACAATGAGGCCATCACTTACAGTTCTTTTATGAGCAATATCTATCTGTTGTGTCAAGATAACTGTATTACACTAAGTAAAGATCACGAAATGCATGAAGCGTTACAGAGAAGAAGCAAACCATACAGTAATCAAAGAAAATTTCCAACCCAAAAAAATTTCATTATAGACATATAAATTAAATATTGACATGATTTCATGGTATAGCTTGAATTAAAGGGGGAAAAAAAAGGTTGCAGGCCTCGGAGAAGAAAAATAAAATCTAAGGTTTACGCAACAACTCTAAAAGTTGAGAATAGATCTGCTCTTTAACAGCAACCCTGTTGTTCTTATTGATCGTAAATAAGACAGCACCTGGATGATTCTTCAAGCGTGCAACTGCAAAAGATTATAGGCATAGAAATTGAACATCGATATGATTGTAAATATAACAAAGAAAGCATTGCATCAGGGTTAACAGACTCAGCAATAACCAATTTTGCAAAACCTAATGGTAATCTAATTTAAGAGGTCATTTCAGGACAATCTAAGTCAAGTATTAAAACGTTGAACTAAGAAGATGAATGGCAATGAAAAATACCTCCAGGTATGTCTCGGCCAAACTTTGGAATGGGCACAGATGCCAAGAGTGGGATATTGGATTCCAAAACATTTAGAACCGCAGGGAAGAATGATGAGCTGAACAACTCCATTTTACCAACTTCATCAATAATGAATAGATCAGTTTCATCTTTCACCTGACACAAGTCATTGCTACAAAATAAAATCAAATGCCAGGAAACTAAAAATTATAAAGAAAATATAGTAAACGTGAGGTCTATCATTTTGAAGTCAGACATTACTCAAAAAAACTGGGATATGTCATGGATTCTCAGGAGAAAATAATTCAGATAGAAAGGAGATAGTTATTGGAGTTGAACTGATAATACAACAAAATGACAGGCATTTACTGAGGACCTTTAACCAGTTTGGTAGTCATTCTGTTTGCCTATTGCAATGGAAGCAATATTGGCAAAAGATTTTAGGTGAAAAATGTATGTCAACAACCAAAACTGGTAAGAAATCCCTTCGAAAAGATATTGATCCAAAAGCTAAAAATATATGAAAGAAAAATATTGATCAAAATAATTTGCATTCAAATGATAGACAGGCAAAGGAAAACCCAGCATCTCAAACAGTTAAGTATCCATGTTACTAAACCTAAGACAGCATGGTACTTGACAAATACATGTTGCATTTATGGTTAAGAAGACCGAACTTTGAATGATCAGAATGGCAATCTTATTGCAGCTAGTTACACAAATTGCTAAAGGAAAATTTTTTATTGAAATCCATATGAGGTTTAGAAGGGAATAACTTAAAAACAAAAGCAGCAGAATCTAATAACTAGATGAATCTAGTGATGAAAGGAAAAATACCTCACCCTTTAAGGGCCCGTTTGGTGCACAGGATGGGATAGGATTATTTTAGTGGGATAGGATAGGATGGGATAAAAATATTTTTAAAAATATTTTAAAAAAATTAAAAGTCAAAAAAAAAATTTTTTTTTTTTGGTAGGATAACTCAATCCCACCAAAAATGGTGGGTTTGAGTTACCCCACCAACATAGGATAAGTAAGTAGACCCGGATAATTTTTTGTCCTATCCTATATAGCCCCAAACACCTGATTAGGATAATTTTTTGTCTTATCCTATTCCTATCCTATGTACCAAAATGGCCTTAAAGTTAGTTGATATGACAACCTACCTGCAACTCCGGCATTACCAGTGACTCAAATGAATCTACATCTACTTTGTACTTCCCAACACTGGGCCATCTTACAGATTCTGGGCTGCCATTGTCAAAGATGATTTAGCTGGGGGAAAAAGAAAAACAAATATATAATAAAAGTTGATAGATTTACTCTAATGCAGTAAGAGAGGAAAAAATAAATGAAAATTTAGCCAAGTTATTTGTTCAATATTTTACATGGTGAAAAATGAAATTTGGTCAGCAATTGCAGCAGGTATATTCTTATTCTTGTAATTTAGGAAAAACAATGGGGAAACAACTAGAGATGAATGTCACAAGGGACCCAGCACATTCCTTGAATGTTGATAACGAGAATTTAATCAATACAAAAACAGTACATAATGTTTTTAAAACTATGTCCCAACAGCTAAGATGGCAACATCAAAATTGACACATATCTCTGTTCTTTTAGCATAGCATTGGTGTCAGAAAAAACCATTGAATTATTTGTGCTCAGCCAACAATCAATGTGATCTAACAAAATACTAACTCATGTAAAGTTAAAATACTGAATAAATTCACCATAGACAAGATAAATATGCATATGGTGAAGAGGTTACAATCTACATGGTTCACACATCACAGCCTAGTTGAGAAACTAAGTCAATGTTTCATGGAACTTTTGGAATGGCATCCACTGAGATAAAGATACAGAAAGTCTTATATTAACTGATGCTTTCCATAAACCATTTCCATCTCTGGGTTTCTAGAGTGAAAAATATTCATCTACTAATTTGATCATACCCAGATATACACAACAGGTAGGAAAACTGGTCAAAGATGTTCTCCAATATTACCCTTCACACATAATAATCCAGCATTGCCCGATATGCCCCTCAAGAAAGTTCTACACGTCTGTTTCACAACTGAAACTGACAGTGAGAAGGTCACGTAAGGAATACCTAATAACACACAGTCAACGTTTATATTAGTAAAACTTCTTTTTTATGAGTTTCATAATAATATTTTTACACCACATCTTATCAAAAGTCTTAATCTGCTTCAGATTAATGTCAAAGCAGAATGTTCTCTCTCACACAAGCGCAACTATCCATCCAAGTTCCAATTAAATAATCGCATTGCAGATAGACCTTGAGTAGCTTCAGAATTTGTGAAATTCAGAAAATGGTCAAAATATCAATAATTCAAAATAGTAGGACAGCTAGAGCAGAAAGCATGATCTCCTCAAGATCAATTAAAAAGACAAATGGGCAACTTCTTTCTAAAAGCCAATATAGCAAACAGGTATCCAAGATCTCAAGAATTTCGCAGAGCACATACCATCAAGGAGGAATAACAAACTAAAGGAAGTCGCTAAGTAATGCAAGTTGGTCAAGCCAATCGAGTCTAGACAACAATGTTTGGGCCCAACTAACCGAAAAAACAGAGGACAAAAACTGATATAACCAATCGAATGGAACTGATGCGATGAGGAATAACAAATTAAAGGGACTAGCTAGGAAACAAGTTAACCGAGCCAACTGGGTCTGGAGAACAACGTTAGGCCCAACTAACCAAAAAAAAGGGGACGAAAAATGATGAAACCAATCATATGGAGCTGCTGAGATGAGAAGGAAACAAGGCAAAAGGTAGATTGTCATGTTACTTTTTGTACGTTTGTGCTTCACTTTCCTTTCCTAACTCAATCAATTCAAACTGCTTTTAAGCCCTTGTGGCTACACTAGAAAATCAAGTAATAAAATCAGTCTAACTGATTTACATTATTTGGGCCCATTGTTACACACCAATCAACCAAAACAGTCTAAATCATGCTTGTCCAGACAATTTAATTTGGATATTGTTGTCATTCAACATCCATGCACTCCATCAACCAGACTGTGTTAAACCTAGATTAAGATCTAGAAATCAACCACCCAGCAAGATTAACAAGAAAAGAACATTGATCACTTCCAACCCAAGTTGCAACTGATCAA
>JAJIYU010010966.1:0-15737 GCA_030144865.1 Tinospora cordifolia
CAAAAGGGTTTTTGAAGCCCTTGATGTTCTTTACTAAGTGCCTCCTTAGAGTGAAATGTGGTATCAAATAGCCAATTCCATTGGACTTTTGGACTTCAAGGGAGCTTACCCACCAACCAAGCACTTAGGTCTTAAAAACCATATGAGCATACCACATGAAAAGAACACCCATAGCACCCCACATGTGTGCTATGATGGTACGTGGTTATTATCACCATCATCTTTGTTAAGTTACATATTCTAGAATCGTAAAATAAATTTCAGAACATGAGACTAAAATAAATAAATTCAGCATATCATCAAACTGAAAATTCAAGCATGGAACACTCAAAATCATGCATCACATATTGAAATAAAACTTAAATATGATACTAGGCATGACATGATTAAAATGCATGCATAAATTCAAATATAAATCAAATCTAAAACTGAAAAATATGTTAGCATGCTTAAACTGAAATTATTCATGATTTCAAAAATCAAACAACCAATGAACATGCTAGAACTTTGAATAAGAAAAAGAGTGTAAGAGAAATCACTTCCACCTTAAATGCGTCCCTTCTGCGCACCTCTGAAATCCAGCAGAGTTCCATTGCTTCATGTCTTCCAAACACTCAAGAACTCTTAAGAACACTCAAGAACACTCAAGAACACTCAAGAATAGTTCAAGATTACTCAAGAACTAAGGGGATTGCCAAGAAGAAGGCTAGAGAGATTCAACAGGGACTAGTATGCTCTTGAATTGGGATGAGATGAATTGTGAGCATGGGGGTCCTTTATATAGAGTTCAAACTAGTGTCAAATGGTAAGTTTTTTGGTGGGAAACTTGCAAAAATTCAAATTTTCGTGCCCCCCAAGCAAAGAAAATTAGCAAGTTGGTTTGGAATTAGAAAACCAAGTTTATAGAAATTTTTTGGGATTTTTTTAGGATTTTTTTTCGGATTTTTGTTTAATAAATCGAAGCTCAAATCTCAGCTATTGGATTAACCTCGATTGCATCAACAAGATCACGAATTCATTTTTGCGGATGGATCTTCGACCGTTGGATCAGGCGAGTTCGATCTTAGGCGTTGGATCATTCTCGAGCGCATCAACCAGATCACAGTCGTGATCAACGAAATCAGTGTAGATCGTTGGATCGTCCTCAAGCTTCATACGCAAATCGTCGTTCGCGATCAACGAAACGCGTATGGACCGTCCGATCTTCCTCGATCGCGGTGTGTTCGCGATTTCCATATACGATTTTGATCTGAGCCGTTGGATCTGGATGATCGAGTTTGGGCCGTTGGATTTGCGTGATTCGGTGCTCCTGGACATCATTTTGGGCTTTGATCGTGACCGTGAGATCTCAGATCCTACGGATGATTGATTTCTGGCCGTTGGATCGTGTTTCTAATACCAAAATCACTATTCTAAGTTGCTATTATCCGAAATTTTGCCAATTAGACATTTCCTAATTGATAAAAACTTGATTTTCTTGTGTATTCCTTTCTATTTTGATGATTTGCTAATATTTTTCTCTTTCTAATTATTAATATTGCATTTATTAGATATTTTTTTATTTTCTTAATATTTTTTAATGCCAATAATTAAATAATCTATATTTCTCATTTTCATGTATTTTTATTTATTTCATATTTCATTTTCAGATAATAATTTCTGTAATTATATACTAATAGTGCTTTATTTATTTTTAATAAATACATGTATACTACTTTTTTATTTAATTATACAAATTCTCTATGTACATATTCCCATAATATATAGCATTAACATTTATTATGCTAACACACACCTTATTTATTCACATATTAGTCAATATGTGTAAATACTTTATTTTTATTTATTTCTTAAGTAATTCCTTAAATTTCATAATTAATTATACTAAACCTTAATTTTTATTTAATTATCAAATTAAGGTTTTATTTGTTTAATTTTTGCAATATCTCTAATATATTTTATTTTTCATGTGCCAACCCACAATTTGCACCCAAAATTTTATTAAAATCTTTGAAATTAATTTACTTAACTTATTTTATTTATTTTAAATTATTTAACAAAATTCTGGGGTATTACAATTCATGTCATTCCATTTTGTTTCGAGTCATTTCAACCCCTCGAAGTACCTTAAATGACAATTCTTTCTAATTTGAACCCCTTGAAGGGTGTTTGGCAAATGAAAACCTTAACCACGACCAATTTTTCTAATTTTTGGATATGTCATTCATTTTATTAGTTCATGTTATTCTTTTTTTTTGAGTCATTTCAATCCCCTGAGGTACCCTAAATGACAATTCTTTCTAATTTAGACTCGTTGAAGGGCGTTTGGCAAATGAAAACCTTAACCGTGACCAATTGTTCTAATTTTTTTATATGTTGTCCCCTTAGTTGGTTCATGTCACCTTATTTTATTTCAAGTTGTTTTGGGTCCCTAAGGGATACTAAATGAGAGTTTTGGAACCTGCTAGATTTAGCCCTGAAATGAACCTGGTTTCATTTTGCACCCAAATTTCACTAAATAAATGATAAATTTCATTTAATTGAATACAAAAAATTTAGGGTATTACAACCTACCCTCCTTAGAAAAATTTCTTCCTTGAAATTTGTACATAACTAAGGATTTCTAGAGAATAGGTGAAAATAATTGTTCTTCATCTCGCTTTTGAGTTCCCAGGTAGCTTCTTCATCCCCATAATATTTTCACAATACCTTTATTAATAAGATATCCTTCATTTGTAGACTCTGTACTTTATGGTCGAGGATTCTAACTGGTGTTTCCTTGTAAGTAGCATCACCTTGAATATTCATTTCCTCCTAATAGATGATGTGAGAGGGGTCAGGTTCGTACTTTCTCCCATTGCCTTTAATGTCTAAGACACAAGAGCTCAGACTTACTAACTGGATTTGTGGGTCTAGTTGGCAAAAATTAGCCACTTTTGTGAGCTGATCGGCAATTTTCCATATAATGTCTTCTCCCTAAGTCTTAGGGTATCCTCAACATCTAACCTAAGATCAGTATGCTTATCTTATTCAATTTCCTATGCTAGGCTTGTGAACTATTCATCTTGCCTTTGTTCACCCCTGATCTTATTGGCAAAGATCTGGTGGACAAGACATGTTGTAGAGATAGGCTCCTTTTTCATTTATGGTCATACCCAACCTAAAGTTCTCAATCTATTTGAAGGTCAAAGTTTCTTTGTCATACCCCACCTCCATCTTAGTGGACTCGACCACATGGTAGGCTTCGAGTTATCACTAACACTTTCTATTCCTAGATTTTCTATTTTGAACCTTTGAAATGTAACAACAAGGATTCTTAATGAAAAGAATAGGTACAAAACATTATCAAAGCTTAAAACTCATAAATGCTAACATATAGCAATTTTAAATAAAGGGCTAATCAAGTTCTCCTAATATTGTTTTTATATTGGGGTCTCGAGGGTGGGTCTTAATCTTCTTAAGCCTCAATAGTAAACATTTTGGCCTGGTTCTACCCACAACCTTGATTTTGCCGCTGGTTGGCATTCTACTATTGTTGTCTGCCCTGAGAACGATCATTCTGACCTCTTCCCTAAGTGTTTTGTGGCTGAGGAGCCTGAGCGGGTGTAGTCGGGCAGTTTCTTGCCAAATAACCCTTTTGTCTACACACATAGCACAGTCCTTGCTTCCTCGCCTATTCTTTTAGTTCATCTTTATTTTGCTCCTGATTCTGAATTTATGGTGCCTTCCCACCACTCTTATTATTTTTATGGGCCTCTGGGTTCTCTATTTCATTACTAGACCTCTTGTTCTTACCACTCAACCTCTATTCTAGGTTGAGTTCTTATTCTAGTGTTAGGGCCTTTTTCACAACGTCTTTGTAAGTTTTTAGGCTCAGAGTTTTCACTATCTTTCGGATCTCCATCTTGAGACTCTATGCGAATCTATTGGCCTTTCATTTTTCTTCCCTAATTATATCTGGGGAGAATTTGGCCAATTATGTGAACTTCCTTTCATGTCCAACTACAGTCATGTCCCTCTTATTCAGTCGAACAAAGTCCTCTTGTAGCTTGCTCAAGGTTGCCTTTGGAAAGAACTTTTCGTAAAATATTTCTGAGAAGTTCTCCCAGCTCATAGCATCCACATCTGTATTAGGATCCATCCTCATCATATACCACCAAGTTCTGGTAGGTCCTTTGAAGTGGTCCGTGGCCCGTCTCGACCCAATTACTTTCAGTACATTGAGAATTTCATCCATCTCTTGGTACCAGTGGTCTGCCAAAATGCAATTTGTAGTCCCATCAAATGAAGGAAGATGGAGCTTTTATAGCTCTATCAACATTTTCTATTTCTCATCCTTCAAACCCTCTTGAGTCCTTTGATGTTTGGGATTTTGGGCCACAGTGTTGGTTGTTGAACCCGGATGGGTTCAGGTACTTGAGGCTATGGAGCCACCTGAGGGATTATTTGTGGAAGTGCCCTCAACAGCTGATCCAACACCTTCTGCACTCATTCATCATGGCCTCCATCCATGCCTCCATTCCAATAGGCAATTCCTATTCGTGTTGCTCAGTCTCATCAAAGGTGGAGGATCGAGTAGCGTACCTTCTTGTCCCAGCCATCATGTACAAATTGAGTAGGTTGTCAGTATTTGCCTCATCAAATGTTCGTACTATCATGACTCTAGATTCATGTTTTTAGATTCTTGACTTGTTTAGTGGCTTAAAGGTTTTTCTTCTAGGTTCTTTTCATGCATAGGTAAAGGATTTGGTCTCAAAACAATTAAATATTACAGCATGCATGCCAGACAATCATACAACCAAGCTAGCACAACAAGATTCCAAGCTTCTATCAAAGCTTTCAGGTTCAAGTGTCTCATACTATGCTACCCCTTCTACTTAGGCTTCCACCCAGAACAGAGCCGCACCCAAACAATTTTGCAAATTGCTTGATAATTAAGGTTCTCGACTGTCCCATACGAGTGAGCATAGAAAAACTTGTTTTGCCATAGTTACCGATCATTCACCACACATGGTCCATCATTCTCTGAGTCCAGGCTTCCTCCATAACCCCGAATTCCTATGCATCCCATACTACATAGAAATCGAAAGATACAAAAGCTTCTCGGTCCTCTATCTTTATCAAACAATTTTCTGTTTTCACACAAGTTTTATTCTATAGTCGACGTCCTAAAGATTTATACTTTTGATCCACTGTGCCACCCATAACTACACCACATTTCTACCTAAGGTCTTTCTCTTGGATCTAAGGTTTCGTCTAGTTGACTCGCAACCTTTGGCTAGCTGAGATACCACTTTTGACATCTTTTTTGACTTCTATTAAATTGCTTGCCCTAATTTTCCACCTTCTAATTTTTTTATAGAAAGTAAAGTTGTTCTTCAACTCAAACTACTCATGCAAGCTTGGGGGACAACCTCCAGATCGGGGCGGTGAGACCGAAGTTTGCTTTGCAATGGCGCTTTCTGGGGCGGGATAACCCACCTCTCTTTTAATGTTTAGCTTTACTCGGGACAAGGCTTTCCCATTATCAGCTCAACTTGTAGTTTTTGTATTCATACAAAAAATTTCAAAACATATATTTCCTTTTTGAAAACACTTTCTAAAACATTTTTTTCAATTTTCAAAAATAGAAGGTAGGGAACTAAATTTTAATTCAATTCAATGTGAAGCCCTAATTTGGGTTTCTAATTCTTGTTAAGCAACTAATGTTTGACTTTCTATTTCTAGCATAATCAAGACATGTTTAGGTTTTACTTTTTATTTTTAGCCCAAGACACCTAAATCCTATGCTCTGATACCGCGATTGTAACACTCCAACCCCCGAGGCTTTCAATTTGGACTTTACCACAAGGCGGGCTGGGTAGGTGCTACTTTACAAGTATATAAATTGAGTTTCTATTTCAATTATTTCATTCCTTAATTATATTTACGAGTACATAACTTAAATTTAGAAATTTATTAAATCAATAATACAAGAAATAAATGAAATTCATAAACTCAATTAATTGAATAAAATTGAGTACATCCAAATTCAAACATTTTTATGCATTAAGTGATTCAAGCAACTTTTTGGTTGTAGTTGACGTTAAGATTGAAAGAAGTTCTACTCCCTTGATGTTCTTAATTTAGATACCCCTCTTTGGGGTAGAAAGACATTTCTTTGTCACTTTCCATTGGATGCCACATACCAAATATCCCTTATTTGCGCCCTATAAACACAGACTCTAAGCATGTGTTAAGAACACCCATAGCACCCATACAGGTCACTATGATAGTATGTGGTTCTTATGTTCAATTTCTTATATTTAAGAATCACATAATCATAAAAAAAATTCAAAATGTAAATATCAGAATTTTAAACAACCAAGAAAGCATGTAAGCATTTCATAGCATGCTTGAAACATTGAATTGAATCCTAAACATGGATTCTAAGCATGAGATGCTCTCATGAGCGATTAAAAACGTAAAAACATGCTAAAATAAAATTAAAATATAATTAAACATGCTAAAACTAAAATAAAACATGCTGAAAACTAGAATTGAAACAAACATGAATATGTAGAAATTTAAAAAAGCAAAATAGAAGTTCAAGAAATCCCCTTTACCTTAATCCGAATTTTCTTTGTAGAATCCGAAAGAGGTTCGCCTTATTTACCACTTTTAGAACTTAAAGGTCTTCTAATCACCAATAAAAATACTTCAACAACTCTCTAAAATACTGAAATAATAACTTCTCTTACAAGAAAGA
The DNA here is from genome assembly GCA_030144865.1 of Tinospora cordifolia. Lineage (NCBI taxonomy): Eukaryota > Viridiplantae > Streptophyta > Magnoliopsida > Ranunculales > Menispermaceae > Tinospora > Tinospora cordifolia. The sequence goes on from JAJIYU010010966.1 coordinate 6,749, forward strand.
AAAGAGAGTGAGAAGGGGTGCCAAGAAGTAGGCAAGAACAAGCAAAGAGAGAAGTGTCAACTCTTTTCTTTGGGATGAGATGAATGTGAGAAAAAGGAAACATTTATAGATATTCATGAGCACAAGGGGGGCATCTAGGGCAGCTCACCATGTTTGGGTATGATTCCTAACTCATAAGGGGATGGTTTACATAAAGAGGGCAAGTGTGCTCATGGTTGGCAAACGAAACCACTATGGCTTTCTAATTCAAAAGATATGCGTACAATCTTGTTTCTTAACTATGTGTGAACACAAAAGAGGTTTAAATCATATTCTAATTCAAATGGGATGTCTTATATGTGCTCATGACAACTTTGCTTTTTAGTTTCCTTGCTTGCTCATCACACAAACACACAAGGAATATTTTCCATACTCTTATTTCTTGGACATCAAGCATTGGTGTACAATATCAAATTTGAGAGGACACCATATAATAGTCAAAGATGTTCATCTTGGCTCTAAGAAACTATCTAAATAGGGTTACTCACATGTGTGCACATACACATGTACATGGTTGGGACGATTTTGGCTTAAGTGGGTATGGGTGTACACAATCAAGTGCGGGTGGCCATGACTTCATGGATTCACAAAAATAAAATAAAACTAATATCTCCTTATTTACATAAAATTATGATTTTTATCCTATAGTTTTGGAATCACATGAAACTAATGCACATTTTAAGGTATGGTTTGGCCCTAAGTGATTTTCGTTCAAAAACTTTCCTTATTTAAGACCCACTGAGGTCACTAGGCAATGAAAATCCAAATCTTGGCTAATTGTTCTAATTTTTAGCTATATAATTCATTTTATTAGTTCATGTCGCTCCGTTTCATTTTGAGTCATTTCGATCCCTCGAAGTACCCTAAATGACAATTCTTTCTAATTTGGACCTCTTAAAAGGCGTTTGGCAAATGAAAACCTTAACCTCGACCAATTGTTCTAATTTTTGGATATGTTATTTATTTTGTTAGTTCATGTTCCATTTTGTTTTGAGTCATTTCGATTCCCTGAAGTACCTTAAATGACAATTCTTTCTAATTTCGACCCCCTGAAAGGCGTTTGGCAAATGAAAACCTTACCTCGACCAATTGTTCTAATTTTTTGATATGTTGTCCCCTTAATTGATTTATGTCACCTTATTTCATTTCAATTGTTTTGGGTCCCTAAGGGGCACTAAATGAGAGTTTTGCAACTTGCCAGATTTAGCACTGAAATGAGCTCGATTTCATTTTACACCCAAATTTCATTAAATAAATGATAAATTTTATTTAATTGAGTACAAACAATTTAGGGTATTACAAAATGTTTCTAAACACCTTAGGAACAAGATTATAAGTTTCTAATTCAAGAATGAAAATTGCTGAAAAATGTTTTGAAACACCCAAGGAACAAGATTAGGAGTTTCTAATTCAAACTAGAAGTTGCTAAAAAATGTTTCTAAATACCCAACAAATAAGATTAGAAGTTTCTAATTCAAAATAGAAGATTGCCAAATCTTGTTGATTTGGTATGCACAAGAAAGGGAATCAATGATCAAAACATATTGGAAAGTTGTCTTCCCACAATATGTAATCACCCTAGGTTTTATAAGGTGTCCACGTCAACATGAATTTTTAAAATTTCAAAATAAATATAAAAATGATTGGAAACTTGTTTTTAATGATCATTGTATGATATTTAATCAAGATAAAATTAATTAGAACATTCGGATAGTTGGAAATGTGCAGAAAAAGTGTTGAAAAAATAGGACACCATACTGTCGACCGCGGTTCGTGATGAGAAAAACCTGAAAAAAGTGCAAAAAACACTATGGATCGCGGTCCTTATGGGAAGACTGCGGTTATCAGTGGAAAAGTGCAGAAACGAGAAAACTAGGTCAAATTGGTGACTGCGGTCCGTAAAGTGCCGACCGCGGTCCATAAAGGGGTGACCGAGGTCCATAAAGTGAAGACCGAGGTCCATGAAGAGAAATTTGCCTGAGGACCGAGGTCCGTCTGATGACGACCACGGTTTGTGTGCTAGCTATATATATGTTTCAAGCGCAGATTTTCTCATTTTGCACTGAAACGATCCGGGATTTGGAGATGAGCGACAGGGGCGATTCAAGGGTGAGTTTTCTGATTTTCCTTGAGTTTTCTTTAAGATTTGAGCTCATCTAAGAGTATCTATCAATAGTTAGTAAATCAAAGTGATGAAGATCCATTTTTGAACCTTGTGTTGTGAGTTTAGTGGCTGGAAACCAAGCCAAATAGGATAAGCTGTTGTTTATTCTCTTGTATGTGTGTTTGGACACTAGTATGATGGATTTAGGATGGTTGTTTGGTGATAGAAATGAAGGGATCGATTTCATTGAAAGAAAATCTCGTTTTTAAGGCTTGATCAAGGGATTTTGATGAGTAAACAATGTAAACAACCATTTCTTAATTGGTTTATGTGTTTAAATGATTATTGGGTGTCCAAAACACTAGATTTAAGTGTTAAACGAGATTAGTAATCACAAGTATGGTGTACACATGTGAAATCCCATTATTTAGTGAGAAATGGTGTGTAGACTGTGGTCCACACCGTACTAAGCGCAGTCAATGAACTTGAACATTATTTTTTAGTGTTTTGGGTACACTCTAAAGCACTAATTGATAACAAACCTTTAGGCTTGGGTTAGATCTTTATTAAAGGCCCAAAGTAATGTATCATTACCATCTAATGATGCAGATTGACAATATTGGACTGTTGTACGAGGAGCGACGACCCAGCGATATTCCGACACGTACAAGTGGGGTTGATTATCTCTTCCTCACTCTTTAGTATTATGCGGACGTAGGATGCGGAATATGATCTATGTTTAAATTCCTGTACTTAGTATCATGTTAGGAATATATGCCTTGGGTGGATTGATTAACATGATATCCTAATGTTTGGTTACTTGCTTTCTAGTACTAGGATATTATGATTAGCTTGGTGTTTATTTGCTTTATTTGCTTAGGTTAGCATCTTGAATAAATATGTTTGTATGCTGTGTGGAATGAAAACTATGATTGTGACACTAAAGAACATTAAAGGTTTATTAAGAACTCGACGTACCGGGGCGATGGACGGGCACTGGTGGCACATCACATTGAGGTTCTCCGGATGTCCCAGGACGTCATCGTGGGTATCCCCAACTAGGCCAAACTGCGAGCAACCGTATGAGACCCTCAAATTTGGAAAGTCATGAGGATTTTTCCCTTGGTTTCAGTATCTTCTTGGGTCGTGGTCTCAGACGTAGACTTCTGTGTGATAAAGATGTCGTGCCTGATTATGTTCAAGACCACAACTGGGATACCGAGGGTGGTTCACTCTTTCGGTTAATTCTTGATATCAGATGGTAAATTCCTGATATTAGAGTGCAACGGATAAACTGACTAAGTGTTTGAAATGCCCTAATGATTGAAACTGTTTGCATGTTTCGTATGCTCGTTTGTATAATGCTATTGATGTGTAGGGGAGATCCACTGGGCTTTCGAGCTCACCCCATTTTTATTTTACAGGTACTCATGAACACAACGCTCAATGAGGATGCAGACCAGAGACTGGAAGATGTAGAAAGAGAGAGAGTGGTATTTTTGGTTTAACTGTCTCTCTGTTTTTGTACAGTTTTTACAATATATATTTTGAACTTGGGCTAGAGGGCCATGTATCTTATTTTTGTATATGTATATACATGACTGTTTTACCATTTTGAACACTGTTTTTATCTTGATTGATAAACCAACGACTTTTAGTATGGGACGCTATACAGTGTTCAATGATTTAGAAAGATTTGATTAGAAAAGTGCTTCCGCTACTATTATCTTGATTTCCAATATAAATATGATTTTGAACATCCGGTGAATCTGATTTGAAATTAAATTGCTTAGTGAAGCATGATTAAAATGATTATTTGAACTTAAAGAAATGATTTAAACCACATGTATAGAGGTAGAAAGATAGATGATGATATCTGTCGCATGCCCGGGACCTCGGCGGACCACGTGCCAAGCTTGGAGCCTCGCGACGCCCGACGTCGGGGCCTTACATTGACAGACACGACATCCAGTCCGGGGGTCGGGGTGTGACAGAGTTTTTGGTATCAGTGCCAGGTTGTTCGATAACACTGGGCATGACTAGATTTTTCCTAGCCGTGTAATGCCAGATGGAACTGTTTTTAAAATGATGTTATTGAAGTGAAAAGAAATTTTCACCGGATTTGATTTTCACTGGAAATGATTTCGATCTGAATTGCTTTTGAAAAGATAGAGTTAATAAAAGAAATTCACTAGTAACTATGTGGCTAGAAGTCTAGAAAAGATTTAGGTGATGTCAAGTGCTCAAGTGACCTTTCGCAGACGAATTTGAGTACGAGTAGTAGCCCTGTGGATGGAGTTCTACTCCCTGCGAGAGATGCGCTTCCATTGGATAGTAGCCCTGTGGGTGGAGGCTGTACTCCCTACGAGTGATGCGTTTTCCTTTGGATAGTAGCGCTGTAGGATGAGTTTTACTCTCTGCGAGTGTTGCGCTACTTTGGAAAGAATCCGGGGAACTTGAGACCGACAGCGTCATATAGAAGTGAGAGTGAGTCGGATTGTTGACTCAACGGTGATGACTCGATTCAACAATCCAAGTCTTGTAACCCTAGGTTTAGGGAAGACCGGGTGATGTCTTGAAGATAGTGGATCTCAATAAAAGCTTTTAGGACATAAGATAGAGACTTATAATGTGAAAATGCACACTTGCTTTGGTCATGACTCGATTCAAGAGGATTCTGTATCCTTTGGGGGTATGGAGGAATCCTTGATTCGAAGAATGACAGACCATGTACGATGAGTGATCGATTCTTGGGCAAAACATGTACGCACTGTATTCTACTGGTATGGGACGATCGCGTATGGTGGGTCTTGCGTCTGCTTTAAGGAGCGAGACACTTGCGAAATTGTAATGGGCGATGAATGGACTCTTTGGAAGAACTTGAACGCACTGTATTCTACTGGTATGGGACGGTCGCGTATGGTAGGTCTTGTGTCATCCTTAGAGACCAGGATTTGGCATAAATATACACTAGCCGTAATGGAACAGGGATTCCATTATGCCAGTGTGCATTGTTTCATTGATTATTGGGTGTTTGCTTTGGATATATGTGATATCACTATTTTGAGTATTGACACACAAATTCCTGTACCCAGAACTAAATAAAATGCTGTCGACTTAAAAGCATAAAACCATATGCCATTAAGACATATCGAGAACCTAGAGACATGAACTTAGAGTCACTGTAGCACGATGAACATGAAGGGTATAGGCGGGTTGAAATGAATGGCAATTATCACAAGTCATGGTATCCAGCTTAAAGTTGAAAGGCAGTTATATTCATTTAAATTATTGAATTTTCTACTATATTATGATTACATTGTTGGATACTGAAAGTGTGTTTTTGACTCGAAGATAATGCCGAGAGCTAGAAGATGAGGTAGACTCCGTAGGGGTAGGTCTAGGGGAGAGGCTACAGAGGAGCCAGTATAGACAGAGGAGGGTGTTACCGAGGCAGTGGCGCCAGCTGCCATTACAGTATCCCTAGAGGCTCTCACAGATATGATACAGAGAGCGGTGGATAGGCCAGTGGACAGGGCCATGACGAGCCGGTACCCGACAGAGTCTTCTCAGCCTCCCATACGGCCTCCAGTACATGCATAGACGTCTACACCAGCGTCTGTACCTGATGAGGCAGCGATTCCAGTGACAGTACCCCTTGAGAGTCCAGCACAGACGGCTAGCAAGTCCGCCGGTTATGATAAAGAGCAGACAGACCTAGCTATAAAGTTTCAGAAGTTGCGTTCTTGCCAATTTGAGGGACAGGCAGATCCTATTGCAGCAGATAGATGGTTCATAGAGATGGATAAGCATCTGACGTTGCTTGGAGTGACTGGACCAAGGAGAGTAGCTTTGGCAGTACATCAGATGGTGGGACCAGCCTACCACTGGTGGAAGATGATAGTGGCAGATCCGACCATTGATGAGACAGTGATGACCTGGGATGAGTTCCAGACGCTATTTTATGATACTTTCTTCTCGTCAGAATGAAGGTCCCAGATGCGATCAGATTTTATCAGACTGACGCTGAGGACATTGACTGTGACAGAGTATGAGCACAAGTTCACAAAGCTGTCGAGATTCTGCCCAGAGATGGTAGTTGATGAGTTACTGAAGACGGAGAAGTTTATAGAGGGTTTGAGGATGGAGATTAGGAGAATGATCACGCCTCTAAGACTGACTACTTTCAGAGAGGTGGTTGTGAGGGCCCAACATGTAGAGAGAGACATAGAGTTTGGGCAGTCGCTCAAGAGTAGACAGAAGAGACCGTATTCAGGTCAGACATCTGGAGCCCCACAGCAGAGGAGAGACTGATGATGACCATCTAGAACACCTACTGCTAGTGGTCAGGCCCAGACTTCAGGATAGCAGCAGCGGACCAGATCAGGTCAGATTAGCACTGAGCAGATAGAGCAAGACAGGAAGTTAGGATTATGTTTCTCGTGTGGCCAGCAGGGACATATGGTTAGAGATTGCCCTACTAGAGCTCCAGCACCAATACAACAACAGTCAAGGCAGGGACAGAGTAGTCGGCCGTAGCAGAGGCAGACACGGTCCCAGACGAGATAGAGAGAGCAGGCTAGACTGTATGCAGCAGAGGCCCAGACAGCCCCGACTCCTGTAGTTGATGGTATGTTTTTGTTGTTTGGTGTTGCTGTGCATGTCTTGTTTGATTCTGGTGCCACACGGTCTTTTATTTCAGAAGATTTGGTGAGTAAATTGAGACTTGTCATGAGCTCAGGGAAGTGTTGTGGAGTTGAGTTCAGATTTGGAAACCAGCTGATTCCCGCTGAATTCTGCTTACTCCATTTCAGTGGCTATGACGTGATATTGGGAATGGATTGGTTGATCCAATATCAGGCACAGATTGATTGCCAGAGGAGGAGAGTCACTATATAGTTGCCATCAGGAGAGACATTAAGGATTGATGGGGATATTCGGAGATTGCCTAGGAGTCCTACACTTGCTTTGTTGTATGCCATTCAGCAGAAGGGAGACTTCAGGCAGCTAGTGGATGAGGATGCAGAGGGGACCCTAGATATTCATAGTATTCTTGTGATACAAGATTACATAGATATATTCCCAGAGGATCTACATGGACTTCCACCTCACAGACAGGTAGAGTTTAAGATTGAGTTGTATCCCGGCACTAATCCCATCGCTATTCCACCATATAGGATGGCACCTGTGGAGTTGATAGAGTTGAAGACTCAATTGGACAAGCTCTTGGCGAAGGGATTCATCAGACAGAGTGACTCACCATGGGTAGCTCCAGTCCTATTTGTGAGGAAGAAAGACGATTCCATGAGGCTATGCATAGACTACCAGAAGCTGAACAGTGTTATATTAAGAACAGATACTCGTTACCACCGATTGATGACCTCTTTGATCAGCTTAGTGGAGCACAGTACTTCTCCAAGATAGATTTGAGGTCAGGGAATCATCAGCTGAGGATCCGGGAGTTTGATATACATAAAACAACCTTTAGGACACGGTATGGCCACTATGAGTTCACGGTCATGCCATTTGGTTTGACTAATGCTCTAGCTGCGTTTATGGACCTGATGAATAGAATTTTCAGTCATTTTCTTGATCAATTTGTAGTAGTATTTGTTGATGACATTCTGGTATATTCCCGATCAGAGACTGAGCACATACAACACTTGCGGATTGTTATGGAAACACTGAGGCAGAATAAATTATATGCCAAGTTTAGCAAGTGTGATTTTTGGATGAAGCAGGTCAAGTTTCTTGGCCATGTGGTCTCAGCACAGGGAATAGCAGTAGACCCAGAGAAGGTGCGAGTAATATCCGATTGGCAGCAACCCACTACAGTGACAGAGATAAGGAGTTTTCTTGGGTTGGCTGGGTACTACCGCAGGTTTATTAAATATTTCTCGAAATTAGCTAGTCCAATGACTAAGCTAACTAGAAAGGACGAGAAATTCATTTGGAGTGAGCAGTGTGAGCAGGAGATTAAGCAGAGGTTGACTACAGCACCGGTACTCATCACACTTATCCCTGGTGTGAGGTATACTTTGTGCACTGCACACCCTTAGCGGATTGGGTGTAGTGCTGATGCAGCAAGGACAGCCAGTGGCTTATGCTTCACGGTAGCTAAAGCCACATGAGCTGAATTATCCTACGCACGATCTGGAGCTTGCAACGATCGTGTTTGCGCTGAAGATATGGAAGAACTATCTATTTGGTGAGAGTTTTGATCTCTACTCAGACCATAAGAGCCTCAGGTACATATACACTCAGAAGGAACTGAACCTTCGGCAGAAAAGGTGGATTGAGTTCCTTAGTGACTATGATTTTCAGCTTCACTATCATCCCGGCAGGTTGAATGTAGTTGTCGATGTTCTTAGTAGGAAGTTGAGTAGGAGGGATGAAGTGGGTCAGATGTATCAGCTGATTAGTGACTATAATCTGTGTGTAGCTATAGATGATACACGAGCATATTTGTATATAGTGACTTGCCAGCCAGACATCTTATGCCAGATCAGAGATGACCAAAAATTCGATGTATGAATTATAGAGCTGATAGAGGGCGTCAAGGAGGGCAAGCACACTAATTTTCGCCTTGACACAGAGGGTGCATTGAGATTAGGGAACCGACTATGTGTTTCCAGTTCCGGACAGGCCAAATGAACCTTAATGGATGGGGCACACTTGAGTAAGTACACTATGCATCCAGGGGGCGACAAGATGTATTAGAACTTGAAGAAAACTTTCTGGTGGAGAGGCATGAAGAGGGACATTGCCAGATATGTCTCCCGGTGTCTGACTTGTCAACAAGTCAAGGCTGAGCACAGGAAACCATCGGGTTTATTACAGCCACTT
>JAJIYU010010967.1:0-15666 GCA_030144865.1 Tinospora cordifolia
TACATGCAATTATAACTAATTTATGCAATTTCAACTTATACTCTCCTTTATTTCCTCTAAAATGCAACAATTAACCTATTATAATGTGAGTTAGCTATGCAACTAACACCGGTATTACATTTATAAGTACACAACTTAACTTCTCTTTCAATTATCTCACGCCTTATTTAATTAAAACATTCACTGAGGCAAATGCATAAGAGATAAAAGAAAACATTTCAAATCTTTTATAAATTTAATAAAATAGATGGTACAAAACCTTCTAAATTCAAAGAACTATTACAGTGGAAATCTTTAATTAAAACTTGCTATGAGAATTCAAAAGTTGAGCCAACATGCCCTTGCATTAAAAATAGAAACTTTCTAATTAAAAGCAACCTAGCTAGTCTCATGCATCTTCAAGCGTTCCATTTCTTGAAATTTTAAAATAAAAAGGATGAACAAATAACCCAGTGGATCTTTCTAAACATTTAAATCATTATTTCAATTCAAATAAACCAAGCAAATCAAAAACTTTTGCATATTAGGTGATTCAAACAAATTTCTCGTTTAGAGTTGACGTTAAAACCGAAAGGGGTTAGCCTCTATGTTCTACATCGTGGGATAGAGAATAACTCTTGAAAACTCAAACCCCAATATCTATGAAGTGAGATCACTCTTGAAAGCCCAATTCAAAATCATCAGTAGAAAGTCGGTAAGCCGGATCGGGGTGGAACACATACGATGACGCTATACAGCTTATCATCACATCAGTACATGGTTATAATAATTATTTAATCTTTTCTTAGTGATAAAACACATAATATCGAATTAAACCATCAATATAACATGTACATTACATGGATCATTAAACATTCATTCATGACATAGTTCATACGTATCATGCATTATTATTCTTAAATTCTAAACATGCATAACATGTATATTCATGACACATAAAATAAATAAAGCATGGATATTAAAACATGTTTCTAAACAAGCAACTTCAAAACATCATCACACATGTAGGACTTATTCGAATCAAGATAATCGAGGAAAGATTAGAAATCATTTCTACCTTAGTTTGCAAAACTGTTGCAAGCCTCTGAAATTTGACAAAATTTCATTACTCTAAAACTTTTAAATACTCAAGAACTCTCAAAAATACTCAAGAATACTGAAGAATAGTTGTACATTACTCAAGAACTGAAGGAGTTGCCAAGAAGGAGGCTTAGAAAGAACAAGAGGGACTTGTATGCTCTTGTTTTGAGATAGAGAAGAAGTGAGCATGAGAGAGCTTTTATATAGAGTTTTAAGAGCAAAAAGGGAGGTTCATTGGTGTGCTCACATAGAAACTTTCCATCTCACACTTCATGAGCACGTTTGGAATGTGGATTCTAGGTTTTCCTTCTCTTGTGGGTGAATGCATGGTCTTGGTAGGTGAATCTCATCTTCTGAGCAAGTATCTTGTAACAACCTCGAATTTTGTAATCAATGTACCAAAGAAAGAAAAAAGAAAAAAAAATTTTGAGCTGAAAATGGCTAGTGGGAGAGAAACACGACCGACAAGCTTTGGGTGTGAAGAATGAAGCTCTGTTTCTGCAACCAAAAACAGAGCTGATTCGGTGGGAGCAAGACGCTCGGTTGCTGGAACTGAAAATAGGGGAGACCAGCTAGTTGGCATTGGATGAGTGAGGCCCTGTTGCTGCAACTGAAAACAGGGGAGAAGACGGAGGCCAAAACAGCTGAATGTGTGCAGCGAACAGTGGATTTTTGGAGAGGAGAAATTGAACGGCAGCAGCTTGTGGAGAAGAAGAACAGAGAAGGTAAGTGTTAGCTGGAAATTCTCAGTTTCTTCTTTAAATTCCACTACATGCTATCTGTAAATGAATCAAAGAAAAAAAAATAGAGCAGGTTCTGTTATAATAGACCGGAATTCATGGGAGGTTGATCGGATTTAAATTCTGGTCTCAATTGAGTGATAGTTGGTAAAGTGATGAACCAATTTAGCATAATGTGTTAGGAAACAGAAAATATGCTTGCTGCTGATCAAATGGATGTTTGACAGTTAGAAGGGAGTGTTGAAAGAGGAGAAAAGCCGTAATGTGTTGCTGGAAACTTGGCTGGACGGTGAAGAACAGAACGCAGTACGTGGTAGCAGCCTCTTCATATATTAGTGTTTGAGCTAATAACCAGGTTAGTGATATAATGTATTTTAATGATTCAATTTGAGTATGATTAGTTGATAATCTAGGCCATAAGGAGGTATGGTTATAAACTAGTATTATCACCAGATAACATAGGAAATTTATGTATTTAAATAAACATAAATTAGAACTAGGAATTAGGAAATGCTAAGATCAATTAATAAAGGTATTTTCAATAATTTAAAGTTTCATCAAGAAAATTAGAAAGATTTTTAATTGATGTAATTGCAGTATCTTTAGACAAAGATGAGATTATTGTAGGATTCATCATCGTCATAACTTGAATTAGAATCAAAGATAATACAAATAAATCAATATGGATTGGTTAGAGTAATAAATTTTTTATGACATAACACTAAGGTTTGGAGAATAAAAAAATTAACTAATTTACCTTCATGTATTTAAATATTTGAATTAAGTAGTTAAAGAAATTTAAAAAAAATTATTTATTTAAGTACTCAATTATTTAAGTAGATAAATATTTAAATTGAAAAAACAAATAAGTAATAATTATTCGAGTTAGCACTATAAGTGATCTCGGTAAAATTTCAGAAGTAGCATAAGATTAAGATTTTCAACTCTGAATAAGACTAAAGATTTGACAAATAGAAGTCTTATTTTGTTCGTAATTATTATATGAATAACTTAACTATAATAAAAGGAATGAGAAACTATAGAACACTTAAATTGTTAAGGACACAAAAAATCCCCAAAAATGTGTCTAATTCCTCGTGAAAATTAGTAGTAGGAAAATAATAGGAATATTAATCGAGAAATCATTACGCTATAATTATTTTGCAGATAAAAAACTCTAAGATGATCGTTAGCGACAAAGGGATAGGAAATCGCCCAAGAACTCAGGTGGGCGTGATTCTCTCTCTCATTGGTATTAGGCGAATTTAAAATTTAGAGCATTGTTCTGATAGTCTGAATGAATGCATATTGTGAAATGACTTGAACTTAGTTGTTTTGTGCATGCTATGCATGAATGGTCTATTACTTAAATTTCTTTATGAGCATTGATGATGTATTTATTCATTTCTTTTAACTGGAAACCTCATATTTCATAATGAAAGTATTGTATGTGCACGATTAAGATGTTTTACTATTACAAACTGAATTAACATTAAAGGATCATTAAGAAAACACGTACCGGTGCGATCGACGAGCCCGAGGTGGGTCGAGATGATATCTCCTATATGTCACCGTTTGAGACTGACGGGCCGCAAGGCGGATCATAGTGATTCCCAACTGTAGCTGTTGGTTACAGTTAGTAGTCTTTGGGAGTTAGTACGAGGCTGCAGGAAGTACCCTCTCTTAGACTGTGACTATAAAAGGCTTGACTGATTTTAGATTGTTCTCGAGACTCTCTAGGATTAGATGCGATCGCAGGGAGTACCGAGAGGCATCTCAACCTTCTTCCGGTCGTAGACGATGACTGAAAGAAATGATTGTTTGAAACGCATAATGTGTATAAGTGTTTGTAATGTTTTGGATTTTAGTTTGTATAATGCTTGTGATGTGTAGAGATGATCCATTGGGTTTTCGAGCTCACCCAATATCTATTTTACAAGTATTCACCAAGACAAGGTTTGATCAGGCGTCAGTTTTACAAGTTTTGTTTTGTTTTCAACGTGACGGGGTAATCCTTTATCTTTTTGCTATAATATGTAGATCTAGTTAGTGTGATGTTGTGTCTTTTGTTTAGCGAGTGACTTGTAAATAAATGTTTTTTGGCAATGTACAAATGAAAACTCTTTTAAAACTATAGTACTAAAGCTCTACGATATTTTGACAAAAATTTTATTCCACTGCATGTTTTACTCGTATTTCTAATTCAATTTTGTTTTGAAAATTAATTTATTTTGAGAAACTCAGAAAGAACTAAGTAGCATTCCAGTTTATCGTCGGGCGACGATCCACATGTGAGACAACACGTGAACGGAGGTCCGATCAAAAAATTGGGTTGTTACAAATATGGTATCAGAGCTCAGTATTAGGATGTGCTGGGCTAAAAGTGGAAGTTTCTACAAAGTGATTTTTTCGATTAAATGAATTTATCGTTTGATTTGATTTCTTCGAAGAAGGGTTGAGAAGCTCTAAGTAGAGATGGTAGAGAAACTGGGTGTCGTCCAGAAAGTACTGTGGATCATAAATAAAACTTAAAAACTTTTAGGAAATAGGTTAGAGACTACCAACATATTTGAACACACACTTGTTTGGTCAGGACCTGAGTCTGGAAAGACTCTGTATCCTCAATCTCTACGTAGGATGGGGTACATAGGGGTTGGAGGTATGAAAGAATTCCGGATTCGGGAAATGACGGACCCTGTTTGGCAAATACTCGGTGTTTTTGGAAGAATTAGTATGCACTGAGTTGTACTAGGATGGGGCGATACAACATAGTGGGTCTAGCTTTATCCTTAGAGTATATCTACAGATGCACACGTTCCATGGTGTCTGATCAACACAATGGGACGTGGCAACTCTAGAAATCGAGTCATTTGAGCCATTGTAATGGGCGTAATGGGATTTTGAGTGGAAGTTTATGTGGAAGGGTAAGGATAGGATGGGGTATCTAAACTTGGAAGCATAATCCACAACTCAGGACTCCATTAAGCCAGTATGGTTTGAGTGATGATTGTTGAATGTTTACTTTCATATAATTATGGTTTCCAAATAAATTAAACTCAAACTCCAGTACCCAGTAATAGACAACATGTCGTTGACTTAGAAGCATAAACCTCTAGACCACTGAGACAAATCGAGAACCTAGAAATATGAAATTAGAGTCATGGTAGCACGAAGATTTTGGGACAAAGGATAGGAAAGTGGAAATAGATATTTATTATAAAAATCTTGACTTACTAACTGGAACTGTATTGCAGACTATGCCGAAGGGAAGAGGTAGACCTAGGAAGGAACAAGTACAGGAGAACACTAAAGGCGTACCCAATCCAAGAGATGAAGATCCTCCCATAGTAGCAACACCAGTAAGAATGATGGTTACAGAAGAAACTATCTTTGATATCACAAAAAAGATAATAGCTGAGGTTACTCCAAAGGTAGTGGAACAAGTAGTTAAGGAATTACAACCATCCACTTCAACACCACCTCCTGCACCTGTACAGCTGCAAACTCAACAAGAGGCAGGATCAACGGAAGTGATGCCAAGGAGCAAAGCCATAGGATATGATAAAGAACAGAGAGATCTATTGATAGAATTCCAGTAGCTAAGACCAAGCACCTTTGAAGGAATGATTGACCACTTCATAGTAGATAAATGGTTTACTGAAATGAATAAACATCTTAATGCAATGGGAACTACAGGACCTAGAAGAGTGGCGTTGGCTGTGCACCAACTAATGGGACCGGCATATCACTGGTGAGAGATGATCGTAAATGACCCCTCAATAGATGAAGCCAATCTGACGTGGGATGAATTTAAGGTGTTGTTCTACAACACATTCTTCTCCACCGCTAAAACAAGACAGTTGCAATCCGAGTTTATTAGACTGAACCAGAGAAACATGATGGTGGCAAAGTATGAACAGAAGTTTACAGAACTGCCAAGATTTGCCCCAGAACTGGTGAGAGATGAACAATCAAAGGTAGACCGATTCCTCGAAGGCTTGAAAGTAGAAATCCGAAAAATTATCGCATCATTGAAGCTGACAACACTACGAGAGACGGTGGTAAGGGCACAAATGGTGGAAAGGGATTTGGAATTTGAACAATCTCTGAAGAGTAAACGCAAGAGGCCGGTAACAGGAACTCCACAGAGGAGGCAGACCAGGCGGGAAACGATGAAGGCATACTCGAGCTAGGGGCGTAAGCAGGTGAACATGAAACAACAACTTTTATAGATAAAATAAGGACCGACAACTAATGATCAGAAGGAAGAAGCGAAGGATTAGGCTTATGCTACGTATGTAACTAGAAAGGACATCTAGCCAAGGACTGCCCCAGCAAAGCAGTAGCGCTAGTACCTCAACCACCACAGACTCGTGGACAGAGCAGACGTCCACCAAAGAAACAGCAACCACCACCACAGAAGGAAACGAGCCGACTGTACCTGACAGAGGCTCAGGCTGATCCTACTCCAGCTGTAGAAGGTACGTTTTTACTATTTGGTGTAGCCGTACGAGTGTTAATTGATTCTGGTGCTACCAAATCCTTTGTGTCTGAAAATGTAGTAGAAAGACTTAAGCTACTTATAAAACCATCAGAAGTGCCTTTCGAAGTGGCTACCCCATTAGGAGCAACAGTAAGTTCAAGAAGATTTGGTCAATGTGAACTCACGTTCGGAGAATTACGGGTGATAGTAGATCTCTTTATATTACCTTTTGATAGATACGATGTGATACTGGGAATGGACTGGTTAACCCAGTATCAAACACAGATAGATTGCCAAAAACGGAGGGTAATCATTAGGTTACCGTCAGGAAAAGTAGTAAAGATAGTTGGGCACTTGAATAGGCTACCTAGAAGCCCGATGTTAGCTTTGATATATGTTGTCAAACTGAAAGAGGAATTTAGACAAATAGTGGAAGAAGATGTTGGAAAACCTAAAGATATCCAACAAATTCCGGTAGTAAGGGAATATACTGATGTATTTCCTGAGGAATTGCCAGGCCTTCCACCACACAGGCAAATAGAATTTAAGATAGAACTACATCCAGGAACTAACCCGATTGCCATGCCACCTTATCGAATGGCCCCAGCTGAACTGATTGAATTGAAAACTCAGTTAGATGAGCTGTTAGCGAAAGGGTTCATCAGGCCAAGTGAGTCACCATGGGGAGCCCCGGTTTTGTTTGTTAAAAAGAAGGATGGATCCATGAGACTATGTGTGGATTATAGTTGATTAAATCAGGTCACAGTTAAAAATAAGTACCCATTACCCAGGATAGATGATCTCTTTGATCACCTGAGAGGAGCTACTCAATTCTCAAAAATAGATTTGAGGTTAGGATACTATCGGCTTCGAATACGAGAGGCGGATATACCCAAAACAACATTTAGGACTCAATATGGGCATTTTGAATACACAGTTATGTTGTTTGGGTTAACAAATGCACCGGCCGCTTTCATGGACCTAATGAACAAAATTTTCAACCCGTATTTAGACCAATTTGTGGTGGTCTTTGTTGACTATATATTGATATACTCAAGATCAGAGACCGAACATGAGCAACACTTGCGCATTGTTTTGCAGACTCTTAGGGAAAATCAGCTATATGCAAAATTTAGTAAATGTGAGTTTTGGATGAAAAAAGTCAAATTTTTGGGCCATGTGGTTTTTGCGGAAGGTATATCAATAGACCCAGATAAGGTAGAAGTAGTGGCGAATTGGAAACAACCGACCACTGTTACTAAGATTAGAAGCTTCCTTGGGTTAGCATGTTACTATCGTCGGTTTATTCAAGACTTCTCTAAATTAGCAAACCCATTGACCAAGTTAACCAAGAAAGGAGAGAAGTTCATATGGGATGATCAATGTGAACAATCATTTCAGGAATTGAAGAAAAGATTAACCACTGCTCATGTTTTGATTACTCCTATTCATGGTATAAGATACACTTTATACACAGATGTTTCACGAAAAGGACTGGGTGCAGTGCCAATGCAAGAAGGGCGAGTAGTTGCCTATGCATCTAGACAGCTGAAGTTACATGAGCAAAATTATCTGACGCATGATCTAGGATTGGCAACAATTGTGTTTGCATTAAAAATATGGAGACAATACTTATACGGGGAAAACTTTGACTGGTACTCTGACCATAAGAGTCTCAAATACATATACACCCAGAAGGAATTAAACCTCAGACAAAGAAGGTGGTTAGAGTTTCTGAAAGACTATGACTTTCAGTTACATTATCATCCGGGTAAGGCCAACGTGGTGGCCGACGCATTAAGCAGGAAATCCCGCAAACAGGATGAGGATATGGCACAGATGTATGAGCTGATTCATTCGTATAATTTGGGTGTTGCCACAAATGACAAACGAGCTTATCTATATGCTATTGTTTGTCAACCCGACATTCTGCGCCAAATCAGAGACGAGCAGAGGAATGACAAGTGGAATGCAAAAGTAATGGAAGGCGTTAAACAAGGTAAGTATACGAATTTCAGGGCGGACTCAGAAGGTGTGCTGAAACTACGAGATAAGTTATGTGTCCCGAATATCCAACAAATTAAAGACACTATACTGAATGAAACACATCAGACCAAATACACCATGCATCCGGGTGGTGATAAGATGTATCAGAATTTGAGGAAGACATACTGGTGGAGAGGTATGAAGAGCGACATCGCTAGGTATGTCTCTAGATGTCTTACCCGTCAATATGTCAAAGCTGAGCATAAGAAACCATTAGGCTTGTTGCAACCTCTACCAGTTCCTAAATGGAAATGGGATAATATAACCATGGATTTTGTTATCGGTCTACCAAGAAATCAGAATGGCGAAGACACAGTCTGGGTTATTGTGGATTGACTAACAGAAGTCGCACATTTCTTACCTATTCGATCCTCAGACTCAGTAAGCAAATTAGGTGAATTATATGTGAAGGAAATCATGAGACTACATGGAGTTCCCAAAACTATTGTATCTGATCAAGACTCTAGATTTATTTCCCAATTTTGGCAAAGTTTACAGAAAGAATTGGGCAGTAGACTTACGATGAGCACAAAATTCCACCCACAAAAAGATGGACAATCAGAAAGGGTTATTCAAATACTTGAAGATATGTTAAGAGCATGTGCTCTTGATTTTAAAGGGAATTGGAGCAAATATTTGCACCTAGCTAAATTCACATACAATAATAACCCTCAGGCAAGCATTGGAATAGCTCCATATGAAGCGTTATATGGTAGACCTTGTAGATCGCCATCATATTGGGCGAAGATTGAAGATCATGTCCTTACTGGACCTGAGATGGTTGAAGAAACAACTTTGAAGGTAAAACAGATTCAGAAAAGGTTATCAACCGCTCAGAAGAGGCAAAAGAGCTATGTCGACAGGCGACGGAAACCTTTGGAGTTTCAACCTGGAGATAAAGTGTTTCTGAAGGTTAGCCCTCAAAAAGGAATTAAATGTTTTAAAGTTAAAGGTAAATTAGCGTCAAGATTCATTGGGCCATTCAAAATAGTGAGACGAGTTGGTGATTGTGCGTATGAATTAGACCTACCAAATAGATTCTCCTCGATTCATAATGTGTTTCATATATCGATGCTGAGAAAATATGAACTAGATCCAGCGCATGTAATACAATGGGAAGAGGTTATACTCGAAGGCGATGCGACCTATGAAGAACCAGCGGTTTGAATTTTGGGATCGGAAGATACAAAGCCTGAGGACCAAAGACATTCCATTGGTGAAGGTTTTGTGGAAACACCATGATATAGAAGAAGCGACGTGGAATTGGAAAGTGAGATGCAAAAGAAGTATCCGCAACTTTTTACTAAAAGTGCGGAATAGTTAGTGTCTATTGTACACACTATGTAAATTTCGAGGACGAAATTTTTTGAAGGGGGTTAGATTGTACGGTGCCGAATTTTGTAATCAATGTACAAAAGAAAGAAAAAATTAAAAAAAAATTCTGAGCTGAAAATGGCTGGTGGGAGAGAAGCACGACCGACAAGCTTTGGGTGTGAAGAATGAAGCTTTGTTTCTGCAACCAAAATTAGAGCAGATTCAGTGGGAGCAAGACGCTTAGTTGCTGCAACTAAAAATAGGGGAGACCGGCTAGTTGGCATTGGAGGAGTGAGGCCCTGTTGCTGCAACTGAAAATAGGGGAGAAGACGGAGGCCGAAACAACTGAATGTGTGCAGCGAACAGTGGATTTTCGGAGGGGAGAAATTGAACGGCAGCAGCTTGTGGAGAAGAAGAACAAAGAAGGTAAGTGTTAGCTGGAAATTCTCATCTTCTTCTTTGAATTCCACTACATGCTATCTGTAAATGAATCAAAGAAAAAACAAAATAGAGCAGGTTCTGTTATAATAGACCGGAATTCATGGGAGGTTGATCGGATTTAAATTCTGGTCTCAATTGAGTGATGGTTGGTAAAGTGATGAACCAATTTAGCATAATGTGTTAGGAAACGGAGAATATGCTTGCTGCCGATCAAATGGATGTTTGCCAGTTAGAAGGGAGTGTTGAAAGAGGAGAAGAGCCGTAACGTGCTGTTGGAAACTTGGCTTGATGGTGAAGAGCAGAACGCAGTACGTGGTAGCAGCCTCTTCATATATTAGTGTTTGAGCTAATAACCAGGTTAGTGATATAATGTATTTTAAGGATTCAATTTGAGTATGATTAGTTGATAATCTAGGCCATAAGGAAGTATGGTTATAAACTAGTATTATCACCAGATAACATAGGAAATTTGTGTATTTAAATAAACATAAATTAGAACTAGGAATTAGGAAATGCTAAGATCAATTAATAAAGGTATTTTCAATAATCTAAAGTTTCATCAAGAAAATTAGAAAGATTTTTAATTGATGTAATTGCAGTATCTTTAGACAAAGATGAGATTATTGTAGGATTCATCATCATCATAACTTGAATTAGAATCAAAGATAATACAAATAAATCAATATGGATTGGTTAGAGTAATAAAGTTTTTATGACATAACACTAAGGTTTGGAGAATAAAAAAATTAACTAATGTATCTTCATGTATTTAAATATTTAAATTAAGTAGTTAAAGAAATTAAAAATCATTTAGTTAAGCACTCAATTATTTAAGAAGATAAATATTTAAATTGGAAAAACAAATAAGTAATAATTATTTGAGTTAACACTATAAGTGATCTCGGTAAAATTCCAGGAGTAGCATAAGATTAAGATTTTCAACTCCGAATAAGACTAAAGATTTGACAAATAGAAGTCTTATTTTGTTCGTAATTATTATATGAATAACTTAACTATAATAAAAAGAATGAGAAACTATAGAACACTTAAATTGTTAAGGACACAAAAGATCCCCAAAAATGTGTCTAATTCCTCGTGAAAATTAGTAGTAGGAAAATAATAGGCATATTAATCGAGAATTCATTACGCCATAATTATTTTGCAGATAAAAAGCTCTAAGGCGATCGTTAGCGACAAAAGGGTAGGAAATCGCCCAAGAACTCAGGTGGGCGTGATTCTCTCTCTCATCGGTATTATGCGAATTTAAAATTCAGAGCATTGGTCTGGTAGTCTGAATGAATGTATATTGTGAAATGACTTGAACTTAGCTGTTTTGCGCATGCTATGCATTAATGGTCTATTACTTAAATTTCTTTATGAGCATTGATGATTTCTTTATTCATTTCTTTTAACTGGAAACTTCATATTTCATGATGAAAGTATTGTATGTGCACAATTAAGATGTTTTACTGTTACAAACTGAATTAAGATTAAATGATCATTAAGAAAACACATACCAGTGCAATCGATGAGCCCAAGGCGGGTCAAGATGATATCTCCTATATGTCACCGTTTGAGACCGACGGGCCGCAAGGCGGATCGTAGGGATTCCCAACTGTAGCTGTTGGTTACAGCTAGTAGTCCTTGGGAGTTAGTACGAGACTGCATGAAGTACCCTCTCTTAGACTGTGACTATAAAGGCTTGACTAATTTTAGATTGTTCTCGAGACTCACTATGATTAGACGCGATCACAGGGAATACCGCGAGGCATCTCAACCCTCTTCTGGTCGTAGACGACGACTAAAACAAATGATTGTTTGAAACGCATAATATGTGTAAGTGTTTGTAATGTTTTGGATTTTAGTTTGTATAATGCTTATGATGTGTAGAGATGATCCACTAGGCTTTCGAGCTCACCCAATAACTATTTTACAGGTATTCACCAAGACAAGGTTTGATTGGGCGTCAGTTTTACAAGTTTTGGTTTGTTTTCATCGTGACGGAGTAATCCTTTATCTTTTTGCTATAATATCTAGATCCAATTAGTGTGATGTTGCGTCTTTTGTTTAGCGAGTTACTTGTAAATAAATGTTTTTTGGCAATGTACAAATGAAAACTCTTTTTAAACTATAGTACTGAAGCTCTACGACATTTTGGCAAAAATTTTATTCCGCTGCATGTTTTACTCTTATTTCTAATTCAATTTTGTTTTGAAAATTAATTTATTTTGAGAAACTCAAAAAGAACAAAGTAGCATTCCAGTTTATCGTCGAGCGACGATCCACACGTGAGACAACTCGTGAACGGAGGTCCAGTCAAAAAATTGTGGTGTTACATATCATATGTAGAGTATTTTGGTAACTTTGTACTGATCACTTATTTCGCTCTCTCTCTCTCTCTCTCTCTCTCTCTCTATATATATATATATATATATATATATATATATATATAAAGAGAAATTTCTCATAAATGTATCTTTATACATATATTTCTATATTTCTATACATCTCTATTTTCTACTTATTTTGCTAGTGTTTCTATTTCTTAATGATGCACAGAACTGGCTAATTAGAATGTAATTAGATATTCTTGCTAATATTTTGTACACTATAATTTAATTCATTAAATAAACTTGCTAATAAAATTTCTTATTTTATATTTTTCTTTATTCTATTGTTTTGTACTTCTATTTCTATATTTTTTAATTAAGCTCCAAATTAAAATTGTGCCCAGATTTTGTATTTAATCAATATTTTGCTAATTCTTGTAATTTCATTACGCATAATAAAATGTGAAATATCACAACATATTTCTAAAATTATTATATATACATTTTGTAATTCTTCTTGTTTTGAAATTTTGTGTTTGATCTTGTTTAGTGTAACATCTCAAAAATCGTATGAAATTTGAAAATTTATTTAGAGAATTATACGGAATTGATGGATGAAAATTTTGTTAAGTCCTAGTTTAGTTAAATAAGGAATAAAATCAAGTTAATAGATTTTTGAAAGAAAATATATGAATATAATGTATATCATGGGATATCATAGCCAAAAAATATAAGGATATGTGCAATTTTTTTTATGAAAACACAATTAGTAAGTCAATTTGGATTAACATTTGGCAAAAATCCGAAAATAAAACATGAAATTCGGCTGAAAATCATATAAATATAACTCAAAACGCATCCAACGACTACAAACTGTCGATCTGAATCCGATCTCGCGATCCGACGGCTGCAAGATGATCTGCACCAATGCCCGAGCGCACAGGATAATGAAGATCGAACGGATGGAGATGATCAAGGACGATCAGACGGCCGTGATCAAAGCCACAAAATCTCGATCGCGAAGTCACACGGTGTGACTCCGCGCAGGCCATTCTCGACCCTCCGATCTGATCTGTGTGCGTGTCTCGAGGACGATCCGATGTGCTAAGACATTAGCCAGTTTATAAAATACGAAAAAATGCGAAAAAAAAACGACGAAAAATTTGCTGAAAATTACCAAAAAATTTGAGATAAATACCAAAAATTGATCTTTAAATTCTGAAAAAAATGCGAAAATACTTATTTTCCTCTCATAATTAGGAAATACGAAATTCTAGAGAATTTAGGTGTTTTACTACAAGAAAAACTAAAAAGTTTCTATTTTTTCCTTTGAAAATCTATATAAACCCCCCTAGGCTCTCACTTCCCTTATTCCAAAAATAAGAGTTGAAATTTCCTCTTATTTTCTCAAAGCCCTCTTCTTGGCACCTCTTCTCGCATGTCTTTCCTCTCTCTTGTGTGTGAGAAGTTTTTCTCTTGGGTTGAAGAATTAATTTGGTTCATCTTCGTTGGCACTAGTACGTGGGGAAATTACTGCAAAAATTTCTGAAGAAAACGTCACAAGGTGGAAGTGATTTCTAGAATACTCTTCTATTCTTATTTAAATTTATGGCATACTCATTGTTTATGTGTTTTTCACTGAAGTCAAAGATTTTCAATTTCAGTTTTAGAATTTTAAATGTTTATTTCAATTTTTCTGTTTTAATTCATGTTTAAGCAATTATATCATCCATGTCATGTTAGTATCATGCTTAGGCTTTTAAATTAAAGTATGATGCATGTTTTATGAGTGTTTCATGAATTGATTGTGTATATTCTAAATTTTAGTTTGATTTCATATTCTAAAATTTATTTTATGAGATCATGATATGAGAGTTAAGCTGAGATGATGGTGATAATAACCATGTACCATCATAGTGGTCAAGGCGACGCTATGGATGTTCTTTTCATACGAGTTAGGTCATATGGTTTTCAGGCCTAAGTACTTGAGGGTCGTGTACCACAGTACATTGTAAGTCACCACGTGTAACGGGTTGATGCCGACACGTGCCACGAACGGGTTGATGCCGAGTGGGCCCCATTTACTTAGCTAAGAGCATCAAGGGATTAAAGGCCCTTTTGGTCTGAGACTCAACTTGAACAAACTATTGTTTGAAATGCCTAATGATTGCAAGTGTTTGAATTACGATTGTGTTATGAGTTTGAATATGAAAGACGGTTGTTTGAAAAGGATCCACTAGGCTATGTGCTCACTCCTTCCTTTCTTATTTTTTTCATGAATGTGAAACTTATGAAGCAGTTGAACATAGATAGTTCTTAGAAAGTTTCTATCTTATTATTTTTAGAATTTTTAAGGGCATGTTTTCCAAAGTTTAAATCTTTTCTATTAAAAAGTATTTTGAAGTTTTTCGCTGTAATAATTAGTTTTTTGAAAAGTTTTGTACTTTCAATTTTTTCTATTATGAATAAAATAGTTTGAATATTTTTATCTCTTTTAATTTGCCTTCATTTTATTAAAGTGAAAATTTTGTATTCTTGAATTTTTATACAAAGGCACGAGATATTGAAAAAGAGAAGAACAAGTGTGTGTCACTTGTAAAGTAACACCGGCCAGACTTGCCAGTTGGTTAAGTCCACTGTCAAAAGAATGGTGGTTATGTCCAATGCTTAAAGATATAGAGGGTGGGGTGTTACAAGCATGGTATTAGAGCCTAGGCATTAGTTGCTAGGCAAAGAACAAAAAGTTTCCTTTGATACCAAGCGTGGTATTAGAGCCTAGGCATTAGTTTGTGACACCTCCCCCAGACCCCCCGGACTGGAACCCGAGTCCACTCGTGCGCGCATCACGTGGGGCCAGCGCTTCTACTAGCGCTCCCGTCAGCTCTCTACTGTGCGCGCGGGACCCTCGATCTCTCTGAGGGGCTGATCCGCTGGCAGTCCGGGGTTGCCACCCTCTTTCTACACACTAAACCCAAGTCTCAATTTTCAGCAAATGAGAAAACTATTTAAATCTTGATAAACATGCTACTATGTTTATCGATGAATATCATAATTCAGAAAATATTTTCAAATACTTCACCGGATTTTTCACAGTAAATATCAACAATGGAAAGCAAATCTTTGCAGCGGAAACCATCAAAACATCAGCCCGTCTATCAGGGCTCCAGTAAAACCATCATATATATGACAATAGTTTTTGAAAGTAACATCATAAAATTCATCTAAAAAATGT
>JAJIYU010010968.1:0-15656 GCA_030144865.1 Tinospora cordifolia
AAGATATAATTTAGTAGAAACAAGTTGAGAAAATTAACTTTGAAGATTTTATAGAAATTTTGATGTAAAAATTAATATATATATATATATATATATATATATATACATATATTATAAAAAATGAAGCCAAAATGATAAATAAAAATAAAAGAAAATAGACTTAAGAAACTTTATTAGCCAATTTAGTTAATATGTATTTTGGTTGCATGAAAATAAGTAAGTTCCCTTCATTTCAACGAGATTAGAAACATGGAAAGATATATGCATATTGGGTGCAAGATTTTATTTGTATAGAAGAGGAATATGAAAATATGGAAACAAAAAAATTAGAAAGAAATCAAACAAATAAAAAAAAGGAAATCTCGGTCTTGTGTTAGCAAAATAGCGGTCCTACGATTGGGATCCCTTTGAGGATTGCAGTCCAACGTTAAGTCTTGAACACAAGACTGTAGTCCCATGGTAAGTGTTCTGGAATCTTGCACACAAGACGAAATTGGAAAGTGGGGCAGATACACAAAATCCTAATTAGTACATTGGTGCGACGCACAAGAGGAAAATAGAAAGTTTCTTATGCTCAATCTCACAGACCTGCCAATTCTCAGTTGTTGAAACTTATATAAAGGCCCCTAGTGCTCACATTCTCTTCATCCCAACAGGAACTGATATGTCATTCTAGTTTTCCCTCTGCCTTTCTCGTGGCATTCTTTCTCTCTTCTGATGTCATTCTAAACAACAATTAGGGTAGAAGTAATGGAGTGTTGCAGAAATTTTGTAACAGTTGGAGTTGAAGTAATGGAGTACTGCTAAAATTTCATGGTAGCAATTGAGAAGTTTTGAAAGGGGTTCAACTAAAGCTTTAGAAGGGTGAAAATTTTAAGGTGGAAGTGATTTCTGACTTTTAATTTATTATTTTGATTTCAATAAGATATTCTTGCTCGAATATACATGTTTTATTAATATTGATTATATATGCCTTGCTTAGACTTCACATGTTTAGGTTCGCATATATGCTATGTGCTATTATGATGCTTGTTATTTAATATGTTCACATGTTGAATTTAATCATGTTAGTCTATTATAACAGTTTTGTTATACTTAAGAAAAGACTAAATAAAATTATAACCACGTACTAGCATAATATTTCACAAGGATTACTATGGGTGTTTCTAAGATGTGAACTTTGAATTTTTTTTCTAGTTTATATGGGTAAGGTTCCAAAAAACTTTGGTGAGGTCTTTAATCTAGTGAAATTTGACATAAAGGATTGCCTTTTTTTCTTCTTGAACAAGTATTTTGATGGGAACACCAAGGTTAGCCCCTTTTGGTCTTTAATAGAACTTTAAATAAAAAATTTATTGAATTACTTAACGTTTAAAAGTGTTTATTTTGAATGTCTTATTTGTTGGAATAATAAGTTAAATATTTGGAATGATCCACTGGGTTTTGTGTTCATCCTTCCATTTTCTAACTTTTCAAGAAATTGATAAACAAAGACAGCATAATAGCCATTTTAGCAACATTTTTCTTAGAATATTTTATTTAGAAAGTTTTACTTAATTGTCAGGGCATGTTGACCCAATTTTGTTATTTAATGATTTATTTCAATGTAATGGACTTAATAGTTATGTGCCTTGAATTTTGGAAATAATTAATGGAATTATTTACTTAATTTATATAAAATGTTATTTTTGAAATATTAAATCTCTTATGGCTTTATTTAGAAATGTTCATTAGTTTCTAATTATGTAATACTCAGAAATCTTAGAGAATTAGGATGAAAATAAGAAGTGTGGAAAATAGAAATAATGTGACACCGGCCCGCTCCTGGCCAAGTAGTGTGGTCCACGTTGTCCCTCTCAAGCAAAAAGGAAAAGAATTGAATTCGGGGGAAGCGGGGAGTTACAGGATGCCTCTCACACAATCTAATGGGAAGAGATTGACATCCAAGATGATGTCTCATGTGAAGAAGTGACAGTTAGAATCCTAGACTGCAAGGCACAAAGCTTGAGAATGAAGGACATCCCCTTAGTCAAAGTTCTTTGGAGGCATCATGGAGTGGAAGAGACAATTTGAGAATTGGAAGAAGAGATAAAAAAAATAAATACCCAAACCGCTTCACCAGAAATACGTGACCAAACAACATTAGAACAAGGAAGTACAAATTTTGAGGATGAAATTTATTTTAAGGGGGATAGGTTATAATACCCAAAAATTTTGTTAGATAGTAAAAAAAAATAATTCAAATAAAATAAACCTTGAGAAAATTATGGAATTTATGGTGTAAAACATGTACAATCAAATGTACAAAAGGGTAGGTAAACTAGACAAAACACATAAAATTTCAATTGAACAACATTTTGATTATTGCAATAATGATATTTACTACCGTGGTAGTCATTTCTACCTAGAAAGACCAATGAAAGCACTATGTTTGGTTACCAAGGTAATACATTTTTACTACCACAGTAGTAGTAAAAACTTGTGCAAAAACTATTTTGTAAAGTTTACAAAACGATTGTGTAAAGTTCCAACACGTAGGTTATTGCTAAAATCAACTTTGCTAATACTTGTGTGCAAAAAAAATGCAAAATAGAAAGGAAAGGAGTTTAGAAAAGAATTCTACCAAGTAAGCAAGCCCAAGACCTCCTAAACTCATCATAATTGAACTTTACATAGACCTAGCATGAGACACCTATTCTCATCACTCAAGTAAGCATGAGTTTTCTTTTCTTCTTGCTCTCCAAGCCACCTTCTTCACACTCTTTTTTTCCCTAGTTGTCCCACACAACAACCATAGAAGTAGGAAGTAGGAAAACTCAAAAAACTGTAGAGCAGTGGTAAGAATGTGCTTCTGGGCATTTTTTGCAGCAATTGGAGGATTCAACGGATCAAAGAAGGTACAATGACTCTATTTAAGTTTCAATGCATGGTTCATGGTCTAGAATTCGAGGGATTAGGATGCTAAGGTCATAGGAGGACAAGGTATGGGAGAAACATGCACAAAAATCCAATTGTAATACTAATTACAACGGTAGTAATCATTGTTATTGCAATAATGCCTTTATCTTCTTCTTGATTCTAGACTTTTACCCTAATTACTGTGGCACTCTACTACAGTAATGCAATAGATTTCTATTATTGTCCTTTGGTTATCGGGGTAATGCGCACAACTTTCTACAACCTCCTTTGGTTATCGTTATAGTCTAATAAGATAATGCAACCTTGTTTCACTAATTACCACTAGTTACTGCAATAGCCTCTTGCGATAGTGCATCTACGCTTCACATTTTTCACTTCTGCATTATAATTATTGTGGTAATCATTTCCTCTACCGCAATACATATTACTAAGACCACATTAAGACTTATCTAACTTGATTTCCTTCACAGTACATGCCATATAGGATAAGGAATCATTAGAGTGTGGTTTAAAGGTGTTACAAGCACATGAATGACTAAGAATGATGAATTAAATCCTAATCTTGAAGGTTGAAGGCTTAAAGAGGCTTGGAATAGCACTACAAGGAAGGAATTAAGCGTTAAAGGTGAAGATGATTTCCAAGTTTTAACTTATTATTTTGATTCAAATAATGTATGCATGTATGCTTGCTTATATGATTGATGAATGTTGAAGCATGAGTAATGTATGTGATATCATGATCAATGAATGAACCTGTTAACATGCTTAAGATTGCTACGAATGATGACTACTATGTTTATGACGCTCATATGTTTATACATCTGATTTAATATGTTATTAATGAGATTTTCCATTAAAGAAAGATTAATAAAGATTATAACTACGTACCAGTGTAGTGATGGATTTAATCATGAGTGTTCCAACCTAGATTCGACATGCTAGTTATTTGATTTTCTTGAATTAGAACTAGGCGTTTGGATTGATCCCATTTCCTAGATTGGTGAACTAGGCATTTGGATTAATCCCACCTTATGGATGAAGGGTTTGGATGATTGGATTAACCTCTGTTCCAAGATTTGGATCACTGAGGTAGATTCCTTTTGGTCTTAACGTCAATTGTTTAATAACTAATTGTTTGAATCACCCAATCTATGAAAGTGTTTGACATGTATATTTTATTCGATTGAAATAATAGTTTAAATATTTGAGATGATCCACTAGTGTAACCACCTGTATTTTTGGACATTGAGTCGATAGGTTCGACATGTATTTTCATGTATTAATTAATGAATTATAAATGAAAAAATATATGATTTTACGGGTATTGTATAAATTAATGTGTCTATTAAATGGTAATACATGATTTTTGACAATAGTATTAATTAATAAGTATATTATTTGAAAATTTATAATAAATAATAAATAATAAAATAATTATTTAGTGGGAGTTAAATTGAAAAAAAATGAAATGAATGAATAATAACAAGATAATAAGCATGATGTGTATAGATAAGTTGAGCCACTATTATTGACTTATCGGCATGGGTCCCACCACTAAAGCAACTATAAATATGTGTGTGCTCAACTCCTCATGCCCACTTCTCATTCATTCTCACATTTGCATCCGCAATAAAAAAAAATGACCAGAGGGAAGGAAAAAATGGAAACCGAAAGAAAAAGAAGAAAGAAAAAAGAAAAGGAAAAGAGAAGAAAAAGAGAATGAAAACTACTATTTCTTTTTTTTTTTTTTTGAGAATCCGATGTTGTAAGTAATCTATCTTTACCTCTTTTCAATTGAGAGTTGTTATAAAGTTATGAAATTCAATTTTTTTAGTGTATCTTTACCTATATATATATATATATATTATTGTGTTCAAATTAACGAGTAAAATATAGATATATAAATGATTTGTATCCATGTGACCCTTATGAATGTATATAATAATTGGAAGTCGACACATAGAGGGTATGCCTCTTAGCATTGAAATTTGAGTTGGTAGGTACTAAAATGACTAGAATGAAATTCTAAACTCAATAATACTAAAATTAAGATTTTTAGAGATCAATAGGTAGATTAAATTTTTATTTATGCAATTTGAGGAAAAATGTATAAATTAATGTTTCTATAATTAATGTTGTATAGCATTATGAATTACTTCACATGAGAAAAATGTGTAACATAGAAAATAATTAATTTTTCTTATTTATTTATATTATAGCAAACTTATGAAGATGTTGCATAGTGTATACCAAAAGCGGAACACGTGTTGTGAGCTTTCAGTATTTGGGCTCGATATTGGGAGACGCGACCGACAACCAACAAAGCATCAACAGTCGATCTAGTCAGTGAGTAGTAATTTGATGTATTTATTTAATCCTTTATTCTACTTATGGTTGTTTCATAATTGTGTACTATATGCATTGCATATTGCATTGAGATGAGACCTCTTGAGGGGACTCGTGTTTGAGTCTCGCCAAGGACAAAACCCTCTACTTGGTCAGCCCCTTGTGTGGGTGAGGTATCAAAATATGGGACAGTATCGGCTCACCAGCATTGACCACTATGCCATTCTGAGAGAGACGAGACCTGGGATACGAGTATAGATCTTCAAATGTGAGCTTGCCTCAGGATGAGAGGTTTCGAGGTGCAAACCTTGGATTGTCATAGCTCTGAGGTAGAGTTGATCGACAGATCTTTAGATGTGCCAGCCTGACCTAATGAAGAGAAGTTTTGAGGTGCGGACATTGGATCATGATAGCTCTAAGATAGGAATGATCAACGAGTTTTCAGATGTGCTAACCTGGCCTAGTGATGAGAGGTTCCAAGGTGCAAACATTAGACTGTAATAGTCCTAAGATAACAGTGGTACATTGGTACACTCTATGGATATATTTAGAGCGGTTCATAACACACTCCTCTAGTTCGGGGTGGTGACTATACCACCTGGTCAGTGGGTCACGATTATCGAGATATGACAATATGGCCCAATTGGTGGGCCATGATCGTCGATTGATATCATAATATGGCCTGGATGATTGGTCATGTCCGTTTAGAATGGAAGTATGACCAGAAGATCCTAAAAATGAAAGAAGGGTGTTAAATTTAGATATTGAACCCTTGAATCATGGCATACTTCATGGCATATTTCATGACATATTAGGCTGTTGGATATTTATATGAATGATTGTATGTACTATTCACTGTTACATTTTATTTAAATGTTAGTAATGTTATCTATTGCATTGCATGTAGAATGCTAGACTTAAGTAAATATATTTGTTGTTACTCACTGAGTTCACGTGGACATCGAGCTCACTAATGTTAATATTTTAGGTCCTTCAGGTGTGGATCAGGGGAAAGTCGTGCAGTACACGTGATCTTTTCTAACTTATCCCTAGTAAGTTATTTTTTTATTTTTCTATTTGCTATTTTAAATCAATATGTAAAAGTTTTGAAAAAAAAATGTAAAGTTGAACTGGACTCTATAATGTAATTAATGTTAAAGATTTCTGTTGTTGTTACATTATTTCGCTGAATTTGTTATCGTTGCACTCCAAATACTATAAATGTTTTGATGGTAAGGCATAACAATAGTTGGCAAGTTTGACTGAGGAGTAGACTTGTCTAACTATTGTGCTAGTTGGGCTGCCCGTATGAGGTTTCAGAAAGGGTCCCAACTATGTTGGTATCAGAACCCACAAAATTTTTTCAAAGTTGGAATTAAGCAAAAATATATGAGTAAAAAAAATTCTATTTTTCAAAACTTTTTTTGAAAATACATCGTATGGTAGTGGTAAAATAGGCTTTAAGGGTGGTATGTTTCAATGTTTGACATTGACAAATAATTGTATATGAATTACAGACTAAGATGCCACTTAGACAGGACAAACTACGACAGATAGCGCAAGATCCTTGTAACACCCCGATCCCTGTGTTCTTAATTGGACTTAACCATTTAGTCAATGGACTTACCCATTTAGACAATGGACTTAACTAGTTGGCAGGCCTAGTGTTACTTTACAAGTGACACACACTTGACTTTCTAATCGCAATATCTCATGCCTTAATAAAAAAACATATAAGGCTACATTATAAGAGATAAAAGAAAATTTATACTCTTTATTTAATCATAAAGAAGAGTATATAAAAATAAAAATGTCTACAACAGAATTAAAGACACAAGTGGGCAAACATGTCCTACATAGAAAATTTCAAGATAAAAGGACTCTAAAAGGGAGGCGTCCCATATTCTTCTTCACAAGTTCAAATTCCTAAAAACTGTTAAAGGAAGAGTGAACACAAAGCTCAGTGGATCTTAAACAACTATCATCATATTTAAGACATTAACACATACATATTTCAACCACTTTCAAGCATTAGGGCATTTCAAGCATTTAGATTGTGTATTTAGACCAAAAGAGTTTTTCAACCCTTGATGTTCTCAACTAAGTGACTCCTTAGAGTGAAATATGACATTTCTTTGTCTATTTCATTGGACTTTGGACTTAGAGATTCTAACCCACCAACCAATCACTTAGGTGTAATAAACCTCATGAACTAATCATAAGAAGAGAACACCCATAATGTTACTCAAACAACTATGATGGTACATGGTTTGTATCACTATTTTTCTCATCTTAGATCTCATGTTCAAGAAATAATAATAATATTTCAGATCATACAATAAACTGAAAAATAAATTTAAGAACACAAGAAACAACTCATTTATCATTCAAAATCATGCACCAAAACTTAGAACTCATCCCTAAACATGATACTACCATGAATGATCATAAAAATAGGCATGATCTTAAACATTTATGAATATGAAACATTGCATAAATAGGAATAGAAAACTGAAACCAAACATTAAAAATTTTTAGAAAAACAAATCAATCGAAATGGACATGGTAATAGCTTAAATATGAAAAAGGTTTAAGAGGGCAACTTTCACCTTAGCTTTAGATGTTTTCCAAAAATCTAGCAGCGTTTCCACCAAGTTTTTCTTACTTCAAACCTCCACAAAACCACTCTCTAATGATCACTAAAACTCTGAAACTAGACGCCCTTCCTTAGGCACAAAATGAGACGTTAAGAAGAGGAAAAGAAAGTTGAACAAGAGAACACACTAGTGGCGTTTTCACTTGCTTTTGGAATAAATGATTTTTGAACAATTAAGGGGGGGTGGTATTTATAGTTTTCAAACACACTAAGGGATGTCCATGGGCAGCTAGAGCAGCCACTCTCATCTGGGCAACATTCCAAATACTAAAGGTAGGACATGGTAAGTGTGCATATTTTGGCATGTGTGCATATCTCTATGGGCCCACTAGTGATCTTGCTAGTCTTTGTTTCTAATTCAATTTTAGAGAATGAAATTCTTCTAGAACCCTTCTAGAATGATCTTGGACATCCCATAGAGAGCGAATATTCTCTCATATCTTTCCCCTTTGATCCCTTTGCTTGCTTATCACACTTAGGCAAAAAAGGCATGTTTTTCTTCTCTTTTCTTTGGACGTCTAGCTAATGGGTGTATGATATCAAAGCATGAGAGACACCATATCATACTCTGATTTTTCAAATCTTGCACAAGGAAACACTCCCTGGGAAGCTAGAATCAAATTTGAGAGAGAATCCCTCAATCTTGGTGCCATGTGTACATGAGATCACTACATATAAACTTTCCATCTTAATTTTCCTCATTTAAAGGTGATTGCTAGGATGAGATCAAGAGTATCTTTCTTGTTCTAGAATCTTCTATTAAGGATTGTCACATGTGCAAACTCACATATACACACAAGTGGGCCAATTTTGGCTTAATTGGCAACCAGGTGCATGTGATCACTACATGGTATACATGGGATCATCTTTTTATGGATTTCTATAGGTCACGCCTCTTGTGGGTGTATTGAATCATCAGCGTGGTGTATAAGATTATTTTACATGTGTTCAAATCAGGAAAGACATTCCCAAGGTGATGGGGTAGGGTAGGGGTGCACAGGATCATGGTGTTCCACCCATGTGACTTGCACATGCTTTGGGTGGCCATGCCTTCATGGGTTCACATAAATTTTTTTAAAAAATTATTATCTCCCTAACCAATAGGAATTTAGGTGTATGACCTATAGTTTTGAAACCACATGATCAAGACACAAATTTTAAGGTATAGGTTGGCCCAAGGCGTTTTTCCTTAGAAACCTTCCTTATTTAGAGCCCACTGAAGGTACCTTACCTAAATCTTGGAGAATTGTCCTGATTTTTGGATATGTGGTGTGTCTTGTTAGTTTATGCCATTCCATGGAATTTTGATTCATTTCGAATTTTGAAGTACCCTAAATTTCATTTCTTTCATAATTTAAACCCTTGAAGGTGTTTTGGCAAAATGAGAGCCCTAATCTTGATCAATTGAGCTAATTTTTGGATATATTGTTTAATTAGCCAGTTCAAGTCACTTTGTTTCATTTCAGGTGCTTTTAGATTCCTAAATGAGAGTTTTAGAACTTTCCAAATTTAGCCTTGAAACAAGCTCAGTTTTATTTTGCACCCAAATTTCACTAAATAGACCTTGAATTTCATTTGGTATGGAGTTTTCAGGGTATTACAATCCTGCTCCTCTGCAGGATCCTGTACTGCAACCTATACCACCACCACCTACTGAGCTTGATATGTATTGATAGATCAAAGATCTTATCCGAGCCCAAGGGGAGTTGATCCAATCCTCTAGTGCTGCACTACATCAGAGGATAGATAGGATTGTGGCCAATATGCAACGACCAACACCCACCTATAGTTGAGCCAGCTAATAAAGATGATGATGACGATGAGTCTAAAGAGGAGATTGAAGCTCCTGTAGGCATAGTAGAAAGAGACAAGGGAAAGGAAATTTCACATGAGAGATTATTGAAGAAGTTTATGAACTTAAAACCCCAATCATATTGGGATGGTGTTAGTCTGGAGCAAGTAGAGGACTGGCTGCTGAATGTTGAGAAGAGAATTAGGTGTTGTTCTCTGCCCATACCTTAGAGGGTGACGCCGCTAGATGGTGGTTATCTAGTTTAGCTACTGAGCACCCAGTTGAAACTTGGGCAAGATTTAGAGAGTTATTTTTGGAGATTTTTGTTCCTGCTTCTTCCCTAAGAGCATAGAAAGATGGAGTCTTGGCCTTGTGACAGGGTAATACGATAGTCTAGGAGTATACTTACAAATTTATTCATCTAGAGTCTTATGCTCCATGGTTGGTTGCTAATAATTTAGAAAGGATTGGATTCTACTATCGAGGGTTGAATAGTGAGATTTGACGAATGATATACGATTTTAGTCTAGAGTCACTAAATGATCAAGCTCTAAGATATGAAGCAAATTGTAAGGACGAGCCAGTACATGTGCAGATTGTCCTAGGCAATACCATGTGGACTTCAGCATAGACTCCCAATCACCAGGGACAGTGGTAGAGGAATAAGGGTTACATGAAGAGGTAGTTTGTTGCGAGATTGACTAGCACCCCACAAATTCAATTTACCATGACGATAGCAGTACAACCGAGAGGCAAAGGTTGTAGAGGAGGTCAAAGTAGGGGAGGCAGAGGCTTTGAGTATAGGCCACCGACAATGACAGTATAGATGGGCCAGCCGACACGGATAGGACAAGTTGTATACAGAAAACCTTTCACCTATTACCAGTGTGGGCAGATTGGGCACAAAAATTTGAAGTGTTCTACTTTATCAGCCCTACCAATGGTCCAACAAGGATATAGAGAGAGGTCAGGTAGTCACTCAACCTAATTCGGAGGCTACGAAGACTTTGGTAGAAGGTAGTGTCTCTATTTTAGATTTCACTTTATATGTGTTGATTGATGTTGATTCAACCTTTTCATTTATATCTAGACCTGCTATTGATATATTGAAACTTAAACCAGTTAGGGCATCCACTTGGCTTGTACCCATTAGGGAACATATTTACCCTAATATGATTTGTAACCATTGTGTGATATGTGTCGGTGACCTAGAGACAGTGGTACATTTGTGGGTTTTGGAATTTTTGGAGTTTGATGTCATTCTAGGCATGGATTGGCTAGCTATTTATCAGTGAGTGTGGTTGCACAGATACTAATGAACCTTCCAAGCCGAGACTTGGGGATATTCTTGTGGTACGTGAGTTCCCTGAGGTATTTCCTGATGATCTACTTAGCTTACCTCCTATGCAAAAGATTGATTTTGTCATTGAGTTGGTTTCAGGGACTGAACCAATCTCAATAGCTGCTTATCATATGGCACCTAAAGAGTAACACGAATTGAAAATTCAGCTAGAAGAGTTACTGGGTGAGGGTTTTATTTGACCTACCATGTCACCCTAGGGAGTTACTGTGTTGTTTGTAAGGAAGAAAGATGAGAGTATTCGCTTGTGCATTGATTATAGATAGTTGAATAGGGTGACTATGAAAATTAAATACCCTTTCCCTTGGATTGATGATTTGTTTGATCAATTGAAGGGTGCTAGGGTATTCTTGAAGATCAATTTGCATTCAGGGTACCATCAGCTATGGGTTATAGAGGAGGATGTACCAAAAACAACTTTTTCATACTCACTATGGGAACTATGAGTTTCTAGTTATGCCATTTGGTGTAATGAATGCGCCAGTGATGTTCATGGACTTGATGTAGCGGGTGTTCAAGCCTTATCTTCATCAGTTTATGATGATATTCATTGATGACATTCTAGTCTACTCGAGATCTAAAGACGATCATGCAAAACATCTTAGAGTGGTCCTACAAACTCTAAAGGAACATCACCTGGATGCAAAGTTGAGTAAGTGTGACTTGTGGTTGACAGAGGTTAAGTTTTTGGGTCCTGTGGTTGGAGCCGAGGGTATCTTTTTGATCTGGCCAAGGTTGAAGCGATTGTTATTGGCCTACACCTACCACAATGACTGATATTCATAGTTTTCTGGGTTTAGCAGGTTACTATCAGAGATTTGTACATAATTTCTTTCGCATTGCATCACTGATAACTAAGCTAACCCAGAAGAATGTACTTTTTGTATGGAGCAATAATTCTTAGCATGCCTTTTTGAAGCTTAAATAATGGTTGACAGCTATGCTAGTTCTTGTTTTGCCAAAACCAGGTCAAGAGTTGGTGATTTATATTAATGCATCAGGATTAGGCCTTGGGTGTGTGTTGATGCAAAAGGACAGGGTAATAGCCTATGCTTCCAAATAGTTAAAAGTTTATGAGAAAAACTACCATGTCCATGATCTAAAGCTAGCTGCTATTGTTTTTGCGCTCAAGATTTGGCAGCATTATCTTTAAGGTGAACGATTCACGTTGTATTCGAATCACAAGAGCCTTAAGTATTTGTTTTCTCATATGGATCTTAATATGATGAAGAAGAGGTGGATGAAATTGTTGAAGGATTATGACATTAGTATCAAATACCATCTTAGGAAGGCTAACGTCATGGCTGATGCACTTAGTAAGAAATGGGTCGAGACTACTTGTATGGCTAGACATATGTCTCAGGAGTAGAGGATGATTGTGTAACATCTCAAAAATTCATATGAAATTTGAAAATTTATTTAGAGAATTATACATAATTGGATAAAAAATTTGGTAAGTCTTAGTTTAGCCAAATAAGGAATAAAATCAATTTAACGGATTTTTGAGAGAAAATATATGAAAATAATGTATAACATGGGATATCATAGCTAAAAATACAAGGATATGTACAATTTCTTATGAAAACAAGATTAGAAAGTCAATTTGGATTAAGATTTGGAAAAAATCCGAAAATAAAACATGAAATTGGGCTAAAAATCATATAAAAATAACATAAAACACATCCAACAACTGCAAACCGTAGATCTAAATCTGATCTCGCGATCCGACGGCTGCAAGACAATCTGTACCAACGCCCAAACGCACAAGATAACGAAGATTGGACGGATGGAGACGATCGAGGACAATCGGACGATCGTGATCAAAGCCATAGAACGAAGATCACGAAGATCACGAAGACGCACGGTACGCTGCAGCGCACCGATCTCAACCCTCCGATCATATCTGTATGCGTGTCTCGAGGATGATCCAAGGTATCGAATAAAAAATCAAAATATAAAATACGAAAAAAAAAATGCAATAATAGCCGAAAATACCAAAAATTTGAGATAAATACATAAAATTGATTTTTAAATTTTGAAAAAAATCCAAAAAATACTCATTTTGCCCTTAAAATTAGAAAGTACGAAATTGTAGAGAATTTAAGTATTTTACTCCAAGAAGAAAAACTCAAAAGTTTCTATTTTTTCCCCTTTGAAAACTTATATAAACCCCCCTAGGCTATCACTTCCCTCATTCCAAAAATAAGAGTTGAAATTTCCTCTTATTTTCTTTAAGCCTTCTTCTTAGCACCTTTTCCCATCTTTTCTTCCTCTTACTTGTGTATGAGAAGTTTTTCTTTCGAGTTGGGGAATTAAGTTGGGTGATCTTCATTGGACACTAGTACGTGGGGGAATTACTACCAAAATTTCTGAAGAAAGCGTCACAAGGTGGAAGTGATTTCTAGAACACCCTTCTGTTCTTATTTAAATTTATGGCATACTCATTGTTTGTGTGTTTTTCACTGAAATCAAAGATTTTCAATTTTTGTTTTAGAATTTTAAAATTTTATTTCAGCTTTTCGGTTTTGATTCATGTTTAAACAATTATATAATCCATGCCATGTTAGTATCATGCTTAGGCTTTTAAATTAATGTACGATGCATGTTTTATGAGTGTTTCATGAATTGATTATGTATATTCTAAATTTTAGTTTGATTTCATATTCTGAAATTTATTTTATGAGATCATGATATGAGAGTTAAGTTGAGACAATGGTGATAATAACCACGTACCATCATAGTGGTCAAGTCAACACTATGGATGTTCTTTTTATATGAGTTAGGCCATATGGTTTTTAAACCCAAGTAATTGAGGGTCGTGTACCACAGTACCTTGTGAGTCACCACGTGTAACGAGTTGATGCCGACATGTGCCACTTACGGGTTGATGCCGAGTGGGCCTCGTTTACCTAGTTAAGAGTATCAAGGGATTAAAGGCCCTTTTGGTTTGAGATTCGACTTGAACAAATTGTTGTTTGAAACGCCTAATGATTGCAAGTGTTTGAATTATGATTGTGTTATGAGTTTGAATATGAAAGATGGTTGTTTGAAAAGGATCCACTGGCCTATATGCTCACTCCTTCCTTTCTTATTTTTTTTCAGGAACGTAAAACCTATGAAGCAGTTGAACATAGATAGTTCTTAAAAATTTTCTACCTTATTATTTTTAGAATTTTTAAGGGTATGTTGCCCAAAGTTTAAATCTTTTCTAGTAAAAAGTATTTTGAAGTTTTCCGCTGTAATAATTAGTTTTTTTTTAAGTTTAGTACTTTCAATTTTTTCTATTATGAATAAAATAGTTTGAATTTCTTTATCTCTTTTAATTTTCCTTGATTTTATTAAAATGAAAATTTTGTATTCTTGAATTTTTATACAAAGCCACGAGATATTGAAAAAGAGAAGAACAAGTGTGTGTCACTTGTAAAGTAACACCAGCCCGACCTGCCAGTTCGTTAAGTCCACTGTCAAGAGAATGGTGGTCATGTCCAATGCTTAAAGATACGGGGGTTGGGGTGTTACAGATTGATTTTGTAATTGTGATGAATAACCACAAGAATTCGATCGAGACTAAAGTCAGTGCACAGATAAGAGCCCAGTCAGTTCTGCTTGCTGAGATCATGGAGGTGCAGCCTCATGATGTTAATTATGTGATGTTCCGGGAGTGGGCAGATGACACTTCTCATGTGGAGTGGTCGATTGACACTGATAGTGCATTGAGGTTTAGGGGACGATTGTGGGTACCAATTGACCCTTACTTGAGACAGAGAGTACTAGTAGAACCGCATCATTCGAGGTATACCATTCATCCAAACACCAATAAGATGTATCAGGATTTCAACGTACTTATTAATGGTCAGGGATGAAGCGAGATATTGCAGCCTTTGTGTACAGATATGACATGTGCTAGCAGGTTAAAGCTGAGCATCAGAGATCTAATGGTTTATTATAGCCCTTGGTTATTCCCAAGTGAAAATGGGAGTGCAATACTATGGACTTTGTGATAGGGTTACCCTGGATTTAGCGGATACGTGATGGCATTTGGGTCATTGTGGACAGACTTACTACGTTTGCTCATTTTCCCTCGATTTATGCTAGAGACTCGATTGAGAGACTAGGTCGACTGTAAATCTACAAGATCGTGAGATTACATGGGGTCCTAGTGTCCATTGTGTTTGATAGAGAGTCAGTTGGGGACTAGAGTAAACTTGAGCACAACCTTCCATCAGCAGACTAATGGTCAGTTTGAGAGAGTGATCCAAATTTTGAAAGATATGGTCCGAGCATTTGTCCATGATTTTGGTAGTAGCTGGAAGATCATTTGGCGTTGTGTGAGTTTGCATATAACAATAGCTACTAGGTTGTCACACCCCGACCCCCGGACCGGACGTCATGTCTATCAATCTAAGGCCCTGTCGTCGGGCGTCACGCGGCTCCAAGCTCAGCGCGTGGTCCGCCGAGGCACCGGGCGTGCAACTGTCATCATCAATCCGTACACAAACCTCTATACGCGAGGTTTGAATCATTTCTTAATTTCAAACAGTCATTTTATTCATGCTTCACTAAGCAGTTGATTTCAAATCAAA